>CM035423.1:7178834-7198834 GCA_020310875.1 Ceratopteris richardii
TAAGAATATATTGTAGCACATAACTTTCATGCCAAAGGTGAAGCGAAGTTTATTTGAAAGTAATGAATCCATGTAAGTTTCTTTCTATCAAATATGCAGAATCGATAGTGCATTATCTATTTACACACCTATATTATTTTTATTGAAAGAACTTTGATCAATGATATCCACTCTTCGTAATTATTTTGAATTGATTTGAAAGTAGAAGAAAAACTAGGCATGGCATTTGGACTCTATAAATCTCATAAAGTAAGGGTTGCATGCCTAGAAATCACTAGGATATAGAGCCTCAAAGTTTGCTAAGGTAAACGCTCAGAAGGAATGGCCCTATAGCTAAACCAATTTACTAGTTTCAACTAGGTAACCCATATGCCCAATTGTCCCTTGAAAGGGCGAATCTTAAGATCTCACCACTTAAATAGTGATGGATGTACAACGATAACTTATAAAGGTTGAGCCCCTTCCCCTAAACTTGAGAGGCAAAGAGCCTAACCAACTGAGCGAACATGTTTGGACTAGACACCTATACCTATAAAAAAAAAATTGATCCGCTAAATAGAGAACTTTAAAATAATACTTAAATTGCTTGAACTAGTCATACGTCCTAATAGAAAGTATCCACACAATTCAACAGAGGCATGTTCATTCAAATATACCTTCATAGGCTTCCTCTATGTCTCTCTTTGCGTGCAACTTTGATCCACGTGAAATACAAGTTAGTTTGAACTGAAATGAAAGAGATCCTTTTTTGTCATGGAATTATAATGTCACTCGAAAGAGACACGATTATTTTTACTTAACAAGAAAATTGAAGAGCACAATGAAACGCTCTACCGAAGAACATGAATTGACATACCACCTTACACATTTATTTACAAAGTTATTGCGCCATCAGAGGTGAAGCTCTTCGGAAGATATCGAAGGAAAGATGCGTTGCTAACTTCGACAACCCTTGAAAGGAATGATCGATTGAAAGATCTCTTTCTTGGCCTTTCTACGCAGAGAATATATAGCTTTAAAAAGTCATGCTAAGTGGGCTCCCATGGAAGAGACGAAAGAGTTATTAATTTTCTTTGTAACTCTCTTTTAATGTAATCCTTTTCCTTAATTCGAAACGAGGTTGTTTGTTTAGACCAACGCAAGTACTTGCTTAACAGTGAGTAAGTAGGTGAGCTGCACCATAGATTTCTCACTTCAGCATCAAGCAACCGAAACGATGAGCATGAGGACTCAGGAGTTGGGTAAATCATGGCTATTCACTTTCGCAACAGAAAGGTCTGAGATATGGAGAGTCTCACTTCTTTTTCCAATAAAGAAGAGGAGCCCAATGCAAGAATCACGAGAACGCTGAGTTCGAGATCCAACGCAAAATCTCCGTGCCCTTCGTTCGGTCTCATCAAGAAACACTACTTCGCCTTTGGAATCTCCGACTTTCTTATTTTTTCTGTAATGACTTGACAAGTTCAGCAGCCGTAATGAGCATGGCCGTCAAATACGCAATTGCTCATGCTACAAAAAGCACTATATTGTAAGCAGGAACGAATCAAACAAATAGAACCGGATTACAGAAAAGCTTCTGTGAGGTTGTTTTCAAGTTGATGTGATCTATGTTCGCTGGCGATGCTAATTATCTTAAAAGAGGTGGAGCATCTCATTCACTTATATCAATTGGACAAGGCTATTAAACGTCTCCTCATCTTGTCATTCATATGTTAGATCATAGCGAATGGACATGAAGAGCTCTCCATTTTCCATTGTCCAATTGATCAAACACAAGAGGTAGAATGAAACTCACACAGTGCGATGCTTGTGGTGGCTATCACAAGGAAATGCGTGATTATCCAAGCACATTCTGAGAGAGAGAGAGAGAGAGAGAGAGAGAGAGAGAGAGAGAGAGAAGCTCCATCAGATAGAAAAGTGATATTGGTAAAAACCAGTCTCCATCAGACAAGTAGAAGCTCGATTCCATCGTAAATCATACAGAAAATCGACATCATCGTCGTAACCATCATTTCTAAAGTACAGAAGAAAATAGAATCCTGAATAACCTTAAACGCAGAACTTAAAAACAGACATATAATTTTGGTACCTCAATGCTACTATAGTGGAAGGATGACTTGTCGATTGTCTCGTCACTCAATCTTGGGTCCCTTGGGGAATCGACCTTAATGAAAAGCCAGTTGTCCTGATGCAGGAGTGTTTTTTTCTGAGACGAACTAGTGCTTGAACCTGACGGACACATAGAGTTTATTATACGTTGTAGCTCGAGTTGTTAGAACAGCACTTTCACACTTTAATAACGTCCAGATGAATTTATTTACACACAAAACGGATACTCTATAGCCACTCAAACAAGTGCAACAAGGAAAAGCAAATTGATCAGGCGCAAAGTTGGAGGTTAATAGGTATATCATTACTAGCAAAGTTCTCTCAAAAGTATGGAAACATTTAGCTATTTAGAAATGTTGATCTAGAAAAAATGAGCCGTCGAAATCAATTAAGTAGATAGATAAACTAGACGGCATGCGCTATCATTTAATGATTATGTTTAACAATGTACCATCCACTTCTGATCCTTACATTAATGTCATCTTTACATTGATGTTAAGTTGGATTGTTCTTTCAACTTATGATTTCTCACATGCCTTTGCATCTCTTCGATTGGAGAAGCATCTAGTCAAGATCCCAATTAGTTGTCTGCCACTCACCTTTTCACATACTATATTGCAATTTTTGGATTGAATAATGATATGATCATTTACATAGTACTTTGCGATCCCAATTCGTTCTCTGCTTTTCACCTCCTAACCATAAATAGCTCATGCCCTCTTGAACCTCTAGAACCTTAGCTTAGGTATATATACCCCTAATATGGAATAAGAAGTAGATCTGCTCACATGACACGAATACCAACCTGCATCAAGCAATGGTTCTTTGCCCACAAATTGTCAATTGAGAGATGAGTTCGTGGTGACAAGACCTTCACCATGCTAGCAGTTATACGTACACACACACATAAACATAGAAGGAGTCTCACAAACACACATATGCATACATTCACACATATGGAAGCATTTACTACTCACAACAAGGCACAAGGGCCAAGAAAGTCATACTTGATTAGAGGAGCAAGGTTTTTAGAGGGGGCTTAGAGCCAAACAACTCAGTGATGAGACACATTCTCTTTAGCTCCTCTTGCTTTGCCAAACTTTCCTCCCTTCAAAGGGAGACAATTGGGGGCTTAACAGTGAAAAGGTCCAGAGAAGCACTGGAGGTTTTGTCCTCCATCAATGGACCCACATTAGTTTCATGGTTGGGAGACCCCAACCATGAAATGAGAGCTCAAGTAGGACAAGTCCATAAAAATTGAAAATCTTATATGCTAGAGCATTTATTCCATCACAAAAAGAAGACCCTTCCCACACAAAAAAGCAGCAAAGCAAAGACCAAGCAATAGAAACAAATATTCTTGTTTTCCTTTTTTTATTTTTTCTCTTTTTATCTCTCTTTTTTTCTTTTCTCTAAATCACAAGAAGAATGGGAAATTAGGTACACCTCTAGAGCAAATCCACTATCTATCACAAAGCCACAAAAGATGGAAAAAACGTTTGATAAGGATCCCTAGTTTTAAGGGGTATTTCTAAGAATTGAGGTAAGGTTTTCAAAACTTAAAGCACCCACCAACACACAAGAGAGAACAACAATAAAATGAATTTGACAGGTGTGATAAAATCTAATGATCCGAGAATGATCAGCGGAGTGAATTGACGTAGCACCTTCTAAACCTATTGTAACCCAGTCTATTGTGCGATTGACATAGATATGAAATCATGCCCGTCTATCACGTGATTCATGGTGTAACTATTGGATTTTAGTGCAGTGTAGTTCATGGGGGGGGGGGGGGGAGAAAAGTAAGAAAATTGTATGTGCATGCCTTGTAGAGTGTCCCTATGTATACCTAGTATGGAAATGCAGAAAAACAACATGGTGCAAATTGATAAAGATTACTGCTTGCTTGTAGCAACCATTATTAATGTCCTTATTGTTGATATCTTGAAAAGAGGAGAAAATGTCTCCTCATAATCGATGCCATAACTTTCTACATAATCTTTACAAACAACCTTGTTTTATATCTAGTTGTCAAACCATCACTATTTCTCTTGATTCAATACACCCATTTGTTATGAATTACCTTCATGTTAGGTTGCCTTGGAGCTAAATTCCATGTATTCGTCTCATACAAAGTTGCCATTTCTTCATCAATTGCCTTAGCCCATTTCTTTACCTTAGATCTTTTTATAAGTTGTTAGTTCCTGCTCTTCAAGAAATTTTTCCATATAAGCTTCATGAGAAAATGTTGGTCTACAAAGAATAATTTCTGATCAATTAGTGAGATAGATAAACTAAAAGGAAAGTTCTATCATTAAATCTTTATTTTTAAATAAAGTTATATTAAATTATGGAAACATCTAGCTATTTCGAAATGTTTATCTACAAAAAATGATCCGACTAAATCAATTAATTGTATAGATAAACTAGAAGGCAAGCATTTTCATTCATTATGTTTAAACAGTGAGGGGGATGTCTAAGCTAGACAGTAGCTTCCACTTGTGATATTTACAAGGCGCTCTTACAAGTTGAGTTGGATTTTTCTTTCAACTTATGATTTCTCAGATACACTACTGCATCTATTTGATTGAATAATGATCTATTCATGATCCCAATAAGTTATTTGCTACTTACCTTTTCACATACTATATTCCACTTATTCGATTGAGTAATTATATGATAATTTACATATTACTTTGTATCCCAATTTGTTCTCTACTTTTCATCTCCTAACCATAAATAGCCCATGAACTCTTGAGCCTCTAAATCATATCTAAGGTATATATTACCCTCATATGGAGTAAGAAATAGAGATGCTTGCATGACAAAAATACCAAGCTCCATCATGCAATGGTTCCTTGCGCACAGATTGTCAATTTGAGAGATGAATCTGTGGTGACCATACCTTTGTTGGTGCATTTCAAGCCTTCACACATTGGCTTGGAACATTGGAGCCTTGGAAGACTTGGCTTGGATATCAACTTTGAAGAATTCACAAAGAGCTTGGACCCTTGGAGGATATATTACAAGAATCAAGAACCATAGAAACTTAGTCTTATTGATTCTTACCTTTTATCTCATGTAAAAGTCTATATGACTTTAACCACTCATGTAATCACACCTAACTGAGAAAGTCGTGGAAAATTTGATTGTATGAGTAGGTGAATGATTGAGAGAATATCTCATTCACTTTTAGGTACAAGATTCTAGGAGATTGATTGGTATCCAAATTCAAATTAACACTCAATTCTTATAAAAGCCATGAAGAAAAGTCGCGGGTTAGCTTGTTCTTTTTCAGCTCATATCCCGAGGCTAATCCATCTATCTCTGAGTGTGTGGGTGCTACACTATAGCCTACACCTCTGAGTACCATTGGGCATTACATATCATGCCAATGGGAATGTACAATTGATAGATTTAATACATATACTCATATTGATCATCTCTGTTATTCTCTGAGTGTACACTTCAAGTCTGTCAACTTCAACAGGGCATATCCCACGATCTACTGAACCAAATTGGATGATTCAAAGCACATTGGAACAAGCTTGACGCATACTATATGCCTACAAAATTTGAAGGTCATTGGATCAACCATCTGAGAGAAATTGCGCTCGAAGTGATCTCTGGTATTTCTCTGTACAGTTCCTAAAATGTCGGGGATGTCCCTAAGTTTGCTAAATTGATTTCTCAGAGTATAGTTTGTCATTTACTCTCATTCCACTTGCAAATGAAAGCTTGTTAAGCTAATTGATTATGTCCCAAAGCAATTAGATCAATTTTAAGTGTGCTGGTCACACTGAGCATAACTCTGAGCAGGTGTCAATACCAAAATAGCAAGTTTTTCAGGATTCTTGAAGTCACAAGTAGTCTGTTTTGATCTAATCATTACTCAACTCATTTCCAAAGTACATATAGCATATCTTGGTATCATGTGGAAGCTCAAGGAGTCTTCTAAGCATATCTGAAGAGAAAGGAGGGCAGGTGTGAAGCAGGTCTAGCAACACCAACTTGATCTTCTGAGTGCATCCAGCCATCACTTCCAACAACCTTCACCATGCTACAACTTACACACACACACACAAAGAAGGAGTCTCCAACACACACACATGCATACACTCTCACATATGCAAGCATTTATTACCCATGAAAAAGGCACAAGGGCTACCAAGATATTCATACTTGATTAGAAGAGAAAAAATAAGAAGAATTACAAATGAGGGTTTGTTAACTTTTATTAGTAGCTTCTTTGAAAGGTGACCTTCTCTTTTCTCAAAAGGAATTTTGGCAATAGCCTACTCTCCCAAAATTTATTTAATTGAAACAACAACTTAACAAGTGAATGGGTCTAGCACCCACAAGACCTGTGGAATCTCACAAAGCAGCTTCTCTATGGTACAAGTTGTTCGTTCATTGAATTTGCCTCTCTAATTGGTTCACGATTTGACTTTGAGAGGTATGGTTTAGTACCTAGATCCAGTCCTAGACAGGCCGACCTAATTGTCACTGCCGGTACCATAACAATGAAAATGGCTCCATCTTTAGTAAGACTATGAGGTTTTGCTTAAAACTTTCTAGAGAACATTACAAAGAAGGTTGATAACCCTTTTGTGAAGAGATGGATAGGTATGTGCTTGAAGATGAAGAGGTGTTGCAAAATCCTTGATCTACACCAGCCAAATGAACTCCAGGAGTATATGGTGGGCCCTTCTAGCTTGCCAATGGATGTATTAGACACCCTATGTACCTTGGGAGATCACTCTCAAAAAGATAGATCAAAACAGATAAGTTGGAGTTAGCTCAGAGGTGAAAACTTGTTATTCTTGGTTCATACACCTATCCAGTGTTTTACATAATTCTTTGAGCACAGCAGCAATTAGCTTAATTCCTCTTGGTGAAGTGTAGGTAACTTAAAGAGCTAACTTTTAAGAGTAATCTCATCAAAAATTATAACCACACACTGAGAATGAGTTTTAACAAGTGATGACATCATCCCGATTTTCACGGGCTGCTACAGTTTGAGACCAGTGAGCAGAAAAATCAACATAACTTGAAATGTAGAAATCCAATAATTATGGAAATTTGTATGGTTATACTAGTCAGTGGGCTGAATCCAACAAGCTTTAAAGCACTGCATTTGGATAAGTAACCACTGAGAAACATCTCTGACAAGATGAGTGAAAAAGTCGGGTACCTGATAGAGAAGTAAAAATGCACATACACTGTTGACTTCAACTGAATATAACTAAAGATTGCAACATCCAAATGACATGAGAATTTGTGAGCATATAGTAGACTTATAGAGCTAAGTTTAACAAGTTAAATCACTGAAAATGATGCACCAAGCCCAGACAAAACATCTCTGCAAGTTGACTGAGAAAAGTGAGAGATATGGCAGTGAGTAGTACACTTCACCAGAAAATGGAAATATGAACTCAAATAATCATGAAAATGAAAGTATATTGCTTGTAAAATACAATGACTTACTGATACATATGTGTGCCTTGTAATCACACCTTGATATGGCATAAAGCTCAGCTCTTGGAGGTCTTCACATAGGTCTCTCTAACCACGACTAAAACTGCCATCTATTTATAGTTGAGTTTGGGAGGCTAACTTCCCTCAATCACTCTCTCAATTGATTCCTTTTTCTTACCTACCACAATCACAAATTGGTGGCTCCTATTCTCCATTCTTGATCTGGTCTCAACCACTTAAGTTCTTTACTTTTTTAAGTAAGCTCCAAAAAATTACAAATAGTTCACAAGTGAAACTTGAAAAAGTTCTTCTTTTTAAAGCTTCTTCTAAGACTTTGTGACTCAAGCCATCTGTTGCAATCATCAATAAAGGAAACATAATACCTTGATCCAGATATTGAGGTCTTCCTTGCTAGGTCCCCATACATCTGTATGAACCAACTCCAAGAGATCTCCATGCATATAACCTTTCTTCATGAATGGTAACCTGTGAGACTTTCCAAATTGACATGCACTACACTTATAAATCATATGTTGTTTTGACAAATTAGGAAGTCCAAGTACACTTTGGTCCCTGCAGATTTGCTTTAATGAACTTTCACCAATATGTGCTAACCTTTTGTGCCATACTTCCAATTCTGTGAGTGTCTGACTACCATAATTAAAGAGAGCAATGTTTCTAGTGTCCTGTAATTCAAATGTGAACAATCTACCTGTCTTTTCACCTTTTGCAATTCTTCTGAATCCTTGACTTGGATCTTCAACAAATGCTCCTGCTTTTGTGAACCTGACTTGCAACCCTTTCTCTACTATCTGCCCAACACTTATCAAATTCTTTGTAATGGTAGGGACATAGAGTACCTTATTGAGTAGGTTGATGTTTCCATCAGGTGCTTTGACATTGCCTATTTTCTCCACGGGATGTTTTGTATCATCTCCTGTTTGTACCTCATGCTTATTCCTTAGATCTTCTAAATTTGATAGGAGTGCCACATTTCCTGCCACATGATTTGAACAACCTGAATCTATGTAGAAAACATGCTCATCAGATTTACCTTGTGGCATAGCCATGTTCATGATCAATAATGAATCCTCTTTGTTTGAGTCTTCTGTGTAGTTATTGTAGTCTCTCCTTCCTTTGTAGCCTCCTTGATAGTTTGAATGATTGTAGTTGTTGTAGTTGCCATGGTAGTTGTTGAACCTTCCTCTTGAGTAGCCATAACTTCCTCTATTGTATCCTCTTCCTCTTTGATTCCTGGAATTCCTAAAGCAATTTTCAATTGTATGATTAGTTAGTCCACAAATAGAACATGAGTTGGAGTGTTGGGATCTCCCCCTACCTTGTCTACCTCCTCTTCCTCTACCTCTGCCATGTCTTCCTCTACCTGCATAGTTAGCTTGATATGTACCTACTTCATCATCCACTTTCTTTGCCTTTCCTTTGTTATCTTTGGACTTGCTTTTATCAGTGTATCTAATTTATGCATCTAATTTTTAAATTACTCGAATAGACAAGAGATGTCGAACTTTAACTCACAAATATATGATATTAACAATAGATAAAAAGATTTAAATATAATCGATTCACATCACTTTACTCAACAAGGTAATATGTTCAAAATAAAAATCTATTGTTCAAGAAATGCAATCATCACTAGCATATAAAGAAAAATATACTTTGAAAATTATGGTATTTATTACATTACATGGAATCAATATTTTCTCAACCTTCTTTTTTTCCTCATACATTTGAAGTACCTGCAGTATCTTCATCCATTGTAACAATATGTTCATCGGTTTCTGTATCATCCTGATTACTTTCTGATTCTTCTCCACTAGGTTGTACATCAATCTCAGCATCAACATTCTCGAACACATTTGTATTATCTGTATCTTGATTCCTGATATCTGTATCTTGATTACTGATATCACACCATTGATGCAAAGCAGGGTCATTCTCAAAAACTGAAGAGCAAATTGATTCTAATTGTTTTTCTTCAACATCTAAACATATACCAAAACATCTGCGTTTCTTAGATAAACTTCTTTGAAGAACAACTCCTCGACAATACAACTCTACAACATAGCTGTCTTCACGAGCAAAACTATTAATGAAATCATCAATGAAATTTTTTTCTATGAATCCATCCAGACCTTTATGAGCAAAAATATTTAGATTTGCTTGATCTATTCTATCAATCATCTGATAATTATCCTCTTTGCTAATGTACATAAGCACTATTGCAAAATCCATCTCTCCTTTGATGGAAGGATTACTACTCTGAGTGGCTCCAATTTTGAAAGTCATTTTTGTAGCTGTATGTTGAACTCCTTCTACAAGCATATGGACATAGAGGAAATCAATAAAAGATACTAGAACATATTCTGTCTCGGAGTTCATCGTGTTGAGTGCAAAAATCAATCTGGAAAAGAACGTTGCTGAAATGCATTCCCGACTATGTAAACTGTACAGTTCTGAATCAAACCTTAAGAAAACAATATTGAATGGAAGAACTTGCTCTGCACAACAACTTTCCACCTTGTTCAAATCGAAACCAAATCCATAGATTGACCATGGAATAACATTTGCTGTGGTCTTTATTCCCATTGCAACTCTATACAAATGACTCAACAAAGTTATGGCGGCCTTTGGTAAAGGAGCAGACTTCTTTGCCCTGTTTAATGAGTCTTTCACAAATGTTTCACTGTAACTTTTAATTTTTTCATATTGTACATCTGTGATATTGTATTTCTCACAGAGCTTTTCCCAAGTCAAAACCTCTGTTGTTAAATCAATAAAAAATGCAATTATAGCATTTTTCAAGACACGATCTGTCTTTAATCTCCATGCCATTTCTTCCATGTCAACCATGTGCTTCAATGATTTTGCCTTTTTTAACAAAATTTTCTTCTCTAAAATTGCCTTTTGAAGTTCTAAAATTTCTTTATTGTCCAAACCTGCAATACATGTGAACAATGTCGGACCTAATATAACCGTCCCTGGTGCCTGCTTCAATTGACCACCTTTCATTGCTACCATCTTTGCGGATGTCGATATAACATCTTTTGTTGAATCTCTTTTGTTATTTGACACTTCACCCTTTGTATTAAGTAGTGCCCCTTGACTATACAAACGCATTATTGATATCCAATTCTTCCATTCCTCATCATTACATAAAAGAAGATGCAAATCATTCTTTATAAATCCTTTTTGTAAAGTTTGCTCTGTAGTCTCTACAAAATTCTGAAAAAAAACATATATTTTAAATAAATACAAGTTTTAAAAAATAATAATATATAGTAACTAAAACACAAAAAATACAAAGAATATAAACATACCTGCCATGATATAAATTCTCTTTTACTCTGATTAACACCTGGAGGAGGTTTGGATGGACATCCATTGGCTTTCCATTGAGATCTAGCTTGTAAAAGTTGATCCACAAATGGTTCCTTCTGTAATGACTTTGCCACCATCAAATTAGCCTCTTTAGATATCTCCCTTGAAATTTTTGGAGGACAATTTACTATAATTTTTGCTTTTCTATATCTAAATTGTTGTCGTAACTGTAATGTCACCATCGTAGAATTAACAGTTTGTAAAGTTTTCGCTGCACTAATTGAATGTTGTCCAGATATTATCCAATACTCAACTTTATCAATATCATCATGAGATAAAGTTTTTAGAGGTATTCTCACACTTGGATCAATAGGCATAACAACTGCAAGAACTTCATTCTCTTTCGGAGCCAAGACAAAATCATTCATTAATGTACGCACCCAATCTCTGTTTAATTTCCGATATACATAATTCGATGGTGCTGGAAAACATCTTTTTACATCAACATTAAACACTGCATCAGAACCAAAAGCATAGTATTCTTGTTTTTGAAGTAGTAAATCCATCATTTTATTTTCTTGTGGCTGCACTACTGTATCCTCTGTTTCTTCACTCCTATTATCTAAATGTTGGATTGATACACCTTCATCGTTTTGTACAGACTTTGATGATGATCCTAAATCTTTATTTGAAGAACCTTTCAACTTTCGTTTCTTAGATCTCTCAAATACATCTGAGCTTCTCTTCAAAGATTTTGACTTTTGTGTTAATCTTTTGGCTTCTTTTATAATTTTCACTAATTCTTCTATTGATTCGATCGATTCGATCGATCCAATTGAACCTAATGATCAATCAGACTTTGAGATACTATCTTTCATATCATCCAAACACAAAGTCTCCCATGATAAGGAGAACTTATTCGCATTAATATTCTCACCATCTGGAAGCACTTTACAAGTAAAACATGGTGTGCCTTGTGCATTTACATCTTCTTTAACATGAACAATATTTCCCATATCACCATATGTAGATCCTGCATCTGTCATAAATAAATGTACATCTCCTTTGAAGTTTCCTTCATGATCATAAGTATCAGCAAACCATTTCATGTCTTCCTTGTGTGTCAAATCAAAAGATTTCTGAACCTTAATCCTATTTGAAGGAACCTTCATCCCACTTGTTTTTGATAAATTTTCCAATGAAAATACATTATCGATCACATTGCTTTGAAATTCATTTGTGTTTTCCATTGCTCCTGAAAGTAAAACAAAAAAACTTTTTTTTAATCACATCAACATAATAACAAACAATATGAATATATTAACATCAAATTTCTCATTCATAGTCATCAAATTTATAATCAATACTATTCTCTCTAATTATCATACTTTATATTTACGAAGTTCGAGCCTCTTAAGTTCGTTCCCATTGTGTTTAAATTTGGAAATATATTTGAGTTAAAAATACTATTCGCTTAGTTGAAAAAGATAAGAGACTTGATTTTAAGCTTTGAGGCTCGAACTTAAGTTCGAGCCTCTTTCTTCTTTTGCACATTAGACACAAAAATCCTAAACTTGACATGGCTGGAAAAGCTGAGGCTCATATCATGTGATCCAACAATCCTAAACTTGATATGGTTGGAAAAGCTTAAAGGCTCGAACTTAAGTTCGATCCTCTTTGTTCTTTTGCAATAAGACACAAGAAATCTAAACTTGATATGGTTGGAAAAGCTCCGAGGCTCGAACTTAAGTTCAAGCCTCTTTGTTCTTCTATTCATATCATGTGATCCAACAATCCTGAACTTGATATGGTTGGAAAAAGCTGAGAGGCTCAAACTCCTCTTTGTTCTTTTGCTCATATCATGTGACCCAACAATCCTATAACACACAACAATCATAAACTTGATATGGTTGGAAAAGCTAAGAGGCTCTAACTCCTCTTTGTTCTTTTGCTCATATCATGTGACCAAACAATCCTAAACTTGATATGGTTGGAAAAACTCCGAGGCTCGAACTTAAGTTCGAGCCTCTTTGTTCTTTTGCACATGAGACACAACAATCCTAAACTTGATATGGCTGGAAAAGCTGAGGCTCATATCATGTGACCAAACAATGATATGGTTGGAGAAGCCAAGAGGCTCGAACTTAAGTTCGAGCCTCTTTGTTCTTTTGCACATAAGACACAACAATCCTAAACTTGATATGATTGGAATAGCTGAGCGGCTCGAACTTAACTTGGTATGGCTGGAGAAGCTGACGCTCATATCATGTGATCCAACAAATCCTGAACTTGATATGGTTGGAAAAGCTCAGAGGCTCAAACTTAAGTTCGAGCCTCTTTGTTCTTTTGCACATAACACACAACAATCCTGAACTTGATATGGTTGGAAAACCTGAGAGGCTCGAACTTAACTTGGTATGGCTGGAAAAGCTGAGGCTCATATCATGTGATCCAACAATCCTGAACTTGATATGGTTGGAAAAGCTCAGAGGCTCGAACTTAAGTTCGAGCCTCTTTGTTCTTTTGCACATAATACACAACAATCCTAAACTTGATATGATTGGAAAAGCTGAGAGGCTCGAACTTAAGTTCGAGCCTCTTTGTTCTTTTGCTCATATCATGTGATCTAACAATCCTACACTTGATATGGTTGGAAAAGCTCAGAGGCTCGAACTTAAGTTCGAGCCTCTTTGTTCTTTTGCACATAAGACACAACAATCCTAAACTTGATATGATTGGAAAAGCTGAGAGGCTCGAACTTAAAATCGAGCCTCTTCGTTCTTTTCCACATAAGACACACCAATCCTGAACTTGATATGGTTGGAAAAGCTGAGAGGCTCGAACTTAAGTTCGAGCCTCTGTTCTTTTGCTCATAATACACAACAATCCTAAACTTGATATGGTTGGAAAAGCTGAGAGGCTCGAACTTAAGTTCGAGCCTCTTTGCTCATATCATGTGACCAAAGAATGATATGGTTGGAAAAGCCTACACTCGATATGGTTGGAAATGCTTAGAGGCTCGAACTTAAGTTCAAGCCTCTTTGTTCTTTTGCACATAAGACACAACAATCCTACACTTGACATGGCTTCAGAACCTAAGGCGTCTCAGCTTTTCCAACCATATCATGTGATCCAACAATCCTGAACTTGATATGGTTGGAAAAGCTCAGAGGCTCGAACTTAAGTTGGAGCCTCTTTGTTCTTTTGCACATAACACACAACAATCCTGAACTTGATATGGTTGGAAAAGCTCAGAGGCTCGAACTTAAGTTCGAGCCTCTTTGTTCTTTTGCACATAACACACAACAATCCTAAACTTGATATGGCTGGAAAAGCTCAGAGGCTCGAACTTAAGTTCGAGCCTCTTTGTTCTTCTGTTAATATCATGTGATCCAACACTCTTGATTCTTCTGTTCATATCATGTGATCCAACAATCCTCAACTTGATATGGTTGGAAAAGCTTAGAGGCTCGAACTTAAGTTCGAGCCTCTTTGTTCTTTTGCTCATAATACACAACAATCCTAACTCGATATGGTTGGAAAAGCTTAGAGGCTCGAACTTAAGTTCGAGCCTCTTTGTTCTTTTGCTCATAAGACACAACAATCCTAAACTCGATATGATTGGAAAAGCTGAGAGGCTGGAACTTAAGTTCGAGCCTCCGAGCATTTCCAACCATATCAAGTGTAGGATTGTTGGATCACATGATATGAGCAAAAGAACAAAGAGTCTCGAACTTAAGTTCGAGCCTCTGAGCATTTCCAACCATATCAAGTGTAGGTTTGTTGGATCACATGATATGAGCAAAAGAACAAAGAGGCTCGAACTTAAGTTCGAGCCTCTCAGCTTTTCCAGTCATATCAAGTTTAGGATTGTTGTGTATTATGAGCAAAAGAACAAAGAGGCTCGAACTTAAGTTGGAGCCTCTCAGCTTTTCCAATCATATCAAGTTTAGGATTGTTGTGTCTTATGAGCAAAAGAACAAAGAGGCTCGAACTTAAGTTCGAGCCTCTAAGCTTTTCCAACCATATCAAGTTGAGGATTGTTGGATCACATGATATGAATAGAAGAACAAAGAGTGTTGGATCACATGATATTAACAGAAGAACAAAGAGGCTCGAACTTAAGTTCGAGCCTCTGAGCTTTTCCAGCCATATCAAGTTTAGGATTGTTGTGTGTTATGTGCAAAAGAACAAAGAGGCTCGAACTTAAGTTCGAGCCTCTCAGCTTTTCCAACCATATCAAGTTCAGGATTGTTCTTTTGCACATAACACACAACAATCCTAAACTTGATATGGCTGGAAAAGCTCAGAGGCTCGAACTTAAGTTCGAGCCTCTTTGTTCTTCTGTTAATATCATGTGATCCAACACTCTTTGTTCTTCTGTTCATATCATGTGATCCAACAATCCTCAACTTGATATGGTTGGAAAAGCTTAGAGGCTCGAACTTAAGTTCGAGCCTCTTTGTTCTTTTGCTCATAAGACACAACAATCCTAAACTCGATATGATTGGAAAAACTGAGAGGCTCGAACTTAAGTTCGAGCCTCTTTGTTCTTTTGCTCATAATACACAACAATCCTAAACTCGATATGATTGGAAAAGCTGCGAGGCTCGAACTTAAGTTCGAGCCTCTTTGTTCTTTTGCTCATATCATGTGATCCAACAAAGAGGCTCGATATGATTGGAAAAGCTGCGAGGCTCGAACTTAAGTTCGAGCCTCTTTGTTCTTTTGCTCATATCATGTGATCCAACAATCCTGAACTTGATATGGTTGGGAATGCTCAGAGGCTCGAACTTAAGTTAGAGCCTCTTCGTTCTTTTGCACATAAGACACAACAATCTTAAACTTGATATGATTGGAAAAGCTGAGAGGTCTCGAACTCCGAGCATTTCCAACCATATCAAGTGTAGGATTGTTGGATCACATGATATGAGCAAAAGAACAAAGAGGCTCGAACTTAAGTTCGAGCCTCTGAGCATTTCCAACCATATCAAGTGTAGGATTGTTGGATCACATGATATGAGCAAAAGAACAAAGAGGCTCGAACTTAAGTTCGAGCCTCTCAGCTTTTCCAATCATATCAAGTTTAGGATTGTTGTGTATTATGAGCAAGAGAACAAAGAGGCTCGAACTTAAGTTCGAGCCTCTAAGCTTTTCCAGCCATATCAAGTTCAGGATTGTTGGATCACATGATATGAGCCTCAGCTTTTCCAGCCATACCAAGTTAAGTTAAGTGTAGGATTGTTGTGTGTTATGTGCAAAAGGACAAAGAGGCTCGAACTTAAGTTCGAGGCTCTCAGCTTTTCCAACCATATCAAGTTCAGGATTGGTGTGTCTTATGTGCAAAAGAACGAAGAGGCTCTTTGTTCGAGCCTCTTTGTTCTTTTGCACATAAGACACAACAATCCTACACTTGACATGGCTTCAGAACCTAAGGCGTCTCAGCTTTTCCAACCATATCATGTGATCCAACAATCCTGAACTTGATATTGTTGGAAAAGCTCAGAGGCTCGAACTTAAGTTGGAGCCTCTTTGTTCTTTTGCACATAACACACAACAATCCTGAACTTGATATGGTTAGAAAAGCTGAGATGCTCGAACTTAAGTTCGAGCCTCTTTGTTCTTTTGCACATAACACACAACAATCCTAAACTTGATATGGCTGGAAAAGCTCAGAGGCTCGAACTTAAGTTCGAGCTTCTTTGTTCTTCTGTTAATATCATGTGATCCAACACTCTTTGTTCTTCTGTTCATATCATGTGATCCAACAATCCTGAACTTGATATGGTTGGAAAAGCTTAGAGGCTCGAACTTAAGTTCGAGCCTCTTTGTTCTTTTGCTCATAATACACAACAATCTTAAACTCGATATGATTGGAAAAGCTGAAAGGCTCGAACTTAAGTTCGAGCCTCTTTGTTCTTTTGCTCATAATACACAACAATCCTAAACTCGATATGATTGGAAAAGCTGAGAGGCTCGAACTTAAGTTCGAGCCTCTTTGTTCTTTTGCTCATATCATGTGATCCAACAATCCTGAACTTGATATGGTTGGGAAAGCTCAGAGGCTCGAACTTAAGTTAGAGCGTCTTCGTTCTTTTGCACATAAGACACAAGAAATCTAAACTTGATATGGCTGGAAAAGCTTAGAGGCTCGAACTTAAGTTCGAGCCTCTTTGTTCTTTTGCACATAATACACAACAATCCTAAACTTGATATGATTGGAAAAGCTGAGAGGCTCGAACTTAAGTTCGAGCCTCTTTGTTCTTTTGCTCATATCATGTGATCCAACAATCCTACACTTGATATGGTTGGAAAAGCTCAGAGGCTCGAACTTAAGTTCGAGCCTTTTGTTCTTTTGCACTAAGACACAACAATCCTAAACTTGACATGGTTGCAGAACCTAAGGCCTATATCATATGATCCAACAATCCTAAACTTGATATGGTTGCAAAAGCTCAGAGGCTCGGACTTAAGTTCAACCTCTTTGTTCTTTTGCACATAAGACACAAGAAATCTAAACTTGATATGGCTGGAAAGGCTCAGAGGCTCGAATTTAAGTTCGAGTGTCTTTGTTCTTCTGTTCATATCATGTGATCCAACAATCCTGAACTTGATATGGTTGGAAAAGCTCAGAGGCTCCAACTTAAGTTCGAGCCTCTTTGTACTTTTGCACATAAGACACAACAATCTTAAACTTGATATGGCTGGAAAAATTGAGGCTCATATCATGTGATCCAACAATCCTGAACTTGATATGGTTGGAAAAGCTCAGAGGCTCGAACTTAAGTTCGAGCCTCTTCGTTCTTTTGCACATAACACACACCAATCCTAAACTTGATATGGTTGGAAAAGCTGAGAGTTCGAGCCTCTTTGTTCTTTTGCTCATATCATGTGATCCAACAATTCTAAACTTGATATGGTTGGAAAAGCTTAGGCTTATATCATGTGATCCAACAATCCTGAACTTGATATGGTTGGAAATTCTCAGAGGCTCGAACTTAAGTTCGAGCCTCTTTGTTCTTTTGCACATAACACACAACAATCCTGAACTTGATATAGTTGGAAAACCTCAGAGGCTCGAACTTAACTTGGTATGGCTGGAAAAGCTGAGGCTCATATCATGTGATCCAACAATCCTGAACTTGATATGGTTGGAAAAGCTTAGAGGCTCGAACTTAAGTTCGAGCTTCTTTGTTCTTTTGCACATAATACACAACAATCCTAAACTTGATATGATTGGAAAAGCTGAGAGGCTCGAACTTAAACTCTTTGCTCTTTTGCACATAAGACACAACAATCCTACACTTGACATGGCTGCAGAACGTAAGGCCTATATCATGTGATCCAACAATCCTAAACTTGATATGGTTGCAAAAGCTCAGAGGCTCGGACTTAAGTTCGAGCCTCTTTGTTCTTTTGCACATAAGACACAAAAATCCTAAACTTGACATGGCTGGAAAAGCTGAGGCTCATATCATGTGACCAAACAATGATATGGTTGGAAAAGCCCAGAGGCTCGAACTTAAGTTCGAGCCTCTTTGTTCTTTTGCACATAAGACACGAGGAATCTAAACTTGATATGGCTGGAAATGCTCAGAGGCTCGAACTTAAGTTCAAGCCTCTTTGCTCTTCTGTTCATATCATGTGATCCAACAACCCTGAACTTGATATGGTTGGAAAAGCTCAGAGGCTCGAACTTAAGTTCGAGCCTATTTGTTCTTTTGCACATAACACACAACAATCCTGAACTTGATATGGTTGGAAAAGCTGAGAGGCTCGAACTTAAGTTCGGGCCTCTTTGTTCTTTTGCACATAACACACAATTATCCTAAACTTGATATGGTTGGAAAAGCTAAGAGGTTCGAGCCTCTGAGCTTTTCCAACCATATGAGCCTCAGAATTGTTGGGTCACGTTATATGCGCAAAAAAACAAAGAGGCTCGAACTTAAGTTCAAGCCTCTTTTGCACATAAGACACGAGGAATCTAAACTTGATATGGCTGGAAAAGCTCAGAGGCTCGAACTTAAGTTCAAGCCTCTTTGTTCTTCTGTTCATATCATGTGGTCCAACAATCCTGAACTTGATATGGTTGGAAAAGCTCAGAGGCTCGAACTTAAGTTCGAGCCTCTTTGTTCTTTTGCACATAAGACACAACAATCCCAAACTTGACATGGCTGCAGAACCTAAGGCCTATATCATGTGATCCAACAATCCTAAACTTGATATGGTTGCAAAATCTCAGAGGCTCGAACTTAAGTTCGAGTGTCTTTGTTCTTCTGTTCATATCATGTGATCCAACAATCCTGAACTTGATATGGTTGGAAAAGCTCAGAGGCTCGAACATTGCTGTATATATGTATGTGTGCATGTATGTATGCGAGCGACACATACCCCGAGGGACGAGAGATTGTGCAGGATATGTAGAGAGGAGGTGGAGGACGAGGAGCACTACACATGTAGATGGCAGGCATATGAGGACATCAGAGACCACTACCATTTGTGTGTCTGTGAGGTGTGTGTGTGTGTGTGTGTATATATATATATATATGTATATACACACCAGTATGTATCTGTGTGTGTGTGTATATATATATATATATATATATATATATATATATATATATATATATATGTATATATATATATATATATATATATATATATATATATATATATATATATATATATATATGTATATATATATATATATATATATATATGTGTGTGTGTGTGTGTTACATCCACAAGGTTAGAAAAAGTACTACATTGGCTCCTAATAAGAGATGCTCATTTGAGAGAATTCAGATGGTTTCAATGCATGATTGTTGTGAACAGAGATGTTGTCAAGTAGCTAGTAGGGCTAAAATACTAGAAGCAAGATTAAACTTTTGGGGACAATGCTATTCAGATAGATGCAAATATGTATTGGATTGCATGAGTATGGTGTACAAAGGTAACTTTGTGAACTCAAGTCAGCGCTCGAGTTTTAATTTCATGTTTGATGCAAAAGAAGTATGTATCAAGGCATGGTATTTAATTCATGGTATTGGAAAGAGCTCATTTTATAGGCTACG
>CM035423.1:7203834-7458834 GCA_020310875.1 Ceratopteris richardii
TTTCCATTGTTTTACCCTTTAAACTATTCAATACCAAAACAACATCATGATCGTCCTGAATTTAATGGATGCACGGTAATAGAAAATTTGTTTTAATTTTAAAGCATAAGCATTCATATACTCATGAACATGTTTACAATTAGGACAGTTTAACTTTTTTTCACTTGGATGCATCCACCATTTACTGATTTAAGAAATAATTGTTCCAACATTTTGTAACTTTCCTTAATCATTTTCAAATCCGTAATAAGATTTATCATATTATATTCAGCTTTTTATAAGAGAAACATCAACTGGTAATTATATTCGTTTCATATCTTATAATTAAGAATATATTGTAGCACATAACTTTCATGCCAAAGGTGAAGCGAAGTTTATTTGAAAGTAATGAATCCATGTAAGTTTCTTTCTATCAAATATGCAGAATCGATAGTGCATTATCTATTTACACACCTATATTATTTTTATTGAAAGAACTTTGATCAATGATATCCACTCTTCGTAATTATTTTGAATTGATTTGAAAGTAGAAAAACTAGGCATGGCATTTGGACTCTATAAATCTCATAAAGTAAGGGTTGCATGCCTAGAAATCACTAGGATATAGAGCCTCAAAGTTTGCTAAGGTAAACGCTCAGAAGGAATGGCCCTATAGCTAAACCAATTTACTAGTTTCAACTAGGTAACCCATATGCCCAATTGTCCCTTGAAAGGGCGAATCTTAAGATCTCACCACTTAAATAGTGATGGATGTACAACGATAACTTATAAAGGTTGAGCCCCTTCCCCTAAACTTGAGAGGCAAAGAGCCTAACCAACTGAGCGAACATGTTTGGACTAGACACCTATACCTATAAAAAAAAAATTGATCCGCTAAATAGAGAACTTTAAAATAATACTTAAATTGCTTGAACTAGTCATACGTCCTAATAGAAAGTATCCACACAATTCAACAGAGGCATGTTCATTCAAATATACCTTCATAGGCTTCCTCTATGTCTCTCTTTGCGTGCAACTTTGATCCACGTGAAATACAAGTTAGTTTGAACTGAAATGAAAGAGATCCTTTTTTGTCATGGAATTATAATGTCACTGGAAAGAGACACGATTATTTTTACTTAACAAGAAAATTGAAGAGCACAATGAAACGCTCTACCGAAGAACATGAATTGACATACCACCTTACACATTTATTTACAAAGTTATTGCGCCATCAGAGGTGAAGCTCTTCGGAAGATATCGAAGGAAAGATGCGTTGCTAACTTCGACAACCCTTGAAAGGAATGATCGATTGAAAGATCTCTTTCTTGGCCTTTCTACGCAGAGAATATATAGCTTTAAAAAGTCATGCTAAGTGGGCTCCCATGGAAGAGACGAAAGAGTTATTAATTTTCTTTGTAACTCTCTTTTAATGTAATCCTTTTCCTTAATTCGAAACGAGGTTGTTTGTTTAGACCAACGCAAGTACTTGCTTAACAGTGAGTAAGTAGGTGAGCTGCACCATAGATTTCTCACTTCAGCATCAAGCAACCGAAACGATGAGCATGAGGACTCAGGAGTTGGGTAAATCATGGCTATTCACTTTCGCAACAGAAAGGTCTGAGATATGGAGAGTCTCACTTCTTTTTCCAATAAAGAAGAGGAGCCCAATGCAAGAATCACGAGAACGCTGAGTTCGAGATCCAACGCAAAATCTCCGTGCCCTTCGTTCGGTCTCATCAAGAAACACTACTTCGCCTTTGGAATCTCCGACTTTCTTATTTTTTCTGTAATGACTTGACAAGTTCAGCAGCCGTAATGAGCATGGCCGTCAAATACGCAATTGCTCATGCTACAAAAAGCACTATATTGTAAGCAGGAACGAATCAAACAAATAGAACCGGATTACAGAAAAGCTTCTGTGAGGTTGTTTTCAAGTTGATGTGATCTATGTTCGCTGGCGATGCTAATTATCTTAAAAGAGGTGGAGCATCTCATTCACTTATATCAATTGGACAAGGCTATTAAACGTCTCCTCATCTTGTCATTCATATGTTAGATCATAGCGAATGGACATGAAGAGCTCTCCATTTTCCATTGTCCAATTGATCAAACACAAGAGGTAGAATGAAACTCACACAGTGCGATGCTTGTGGTGGCTATCACAAGGAAATGCGTGATTATCCAAGCACATTCTGAGAGAGAGAGAGAGAGAGAGAGAGAGAGAGAGAGAGAGAGAGAGAGAGAAGCTCCATCAGATAGAAAAGTGATATTGGTAAAAACCAGTCTCCATCAGACAAGTAGAAGCTCGATTCCATCGTAAATCATACAGAAAATCGACATCATCGTCGTAACCATCATTTCTAAAGTACAGAAGAAAATAGAATCCTGAATAACCTTAAACGCAGAACTTAAAAACAGACATATAATTTTGGTACCTCAATGCTACTATAGTGGAAGGATGACTTGTCGATTGTCTCGTCACTCAATCTTGGGTCCCTTGGGGAATCGACCTTAATGAAAAGCCAGTTGTCCTGATGCAGGAGTGTTTTTTTCTGAGACGAACTAGTGCTTGAACCTGACGGACACATAGAGTTTATTATACGTTGTAGCTCGAGTTGTTAGAACAGCACTTTCACACTTTAATAACGTCCAGATGAATTTATTTACACACAAAACGGATACTCTATAGCCACTCAAACAAGTGCAACAAGGAAAAGCAAATTGATCAGGCGCAAAGTTGGAGGTTAATAGGTATATCATTACTAGCAAAGTTCTCTCAAAAGTATGGAAACATTTAGCTATTTAGAAATGTTGATCTAGAAAAAATGAGCCGTCGAAATCAATTAAGTAGATAGATAAACTAGACGGCATGCGCTATCATTTAATGATTATGTTTAACAATGTACCATCCACTTCTGATCCTTACATTAATGTCATCTTTACATTGATGTTAAGTTGGATTGTTCTTTCAACTTATGATTTCTCACATGCCTTTGCATCTCTTCGATTGGAGAAGCATCTAGTCAAGATCCCAATTAGTTGTCTGCCACTCACCTTTTCACATACTATATTGCAATTTTTGGATTGAATAATGATATGATCATTTACATAGTACTTTGCGATCCCAATTCGTTCTCTGCTTTTCACCTCCTAACCATAAATAGCTCATGCCCTCTTGAACCTCTAGAACCTTAGCTTAGGTATATATACCCCTAATATGGAATAAGAAGTAGATCTGCTCACATGACACGAATACCAACCTGCATCAAGCAATGGTTCTTTGCCCACAAATTGTCAATTGAGAGATGAGTTCGTGGTGACAAGACCTTCACCATGCTAGCAGTTATACGTACACACACACATAAACATAGAAGGAGTCTCACAAACACACATATGCATACATTCACACATATGGAAGCATTTACTACTCACAACAAGGCACAAGGGCCAAGAAAGTCATACTTGATTAGAGGAGCAAGGTTTTTAGAGGGGGCTTAGAGCCAAACAACTCAGTGATGAGACACATTCTCTTTAGCTCCTCTTGCTTTGCCAAACTTTCCTCCCTTCAAAGGGAGACAATTGGGGGCTTAACAGTGAAAAGGTCCAGAGAAGCACTGGAGGTTTTGTCCTCCATCAATGGACCCACATTAGTTTCATGGTTGGGAGACCCCAACCATGAAATGAGAGCTCAAGTAGGACAAGTCCATAAAAATTGAAAATCTTATATGCTAGAGCATTTATTCCATCACAAAAAGAAGACCCTTCCCACACAAAAAAGCAGCAAAGCAAAGACCAAGCAATAGAAACAAATATTCTTGTTTTCCTTTTTTTATTTTTTCTCTTTTTATCTCTCTTTTTTTCTTTTCTCTAAATCACAAGAAGAATGGGAAATTAGGTACACCTCTAGAGCAAATCCACTATCTATCACAAAGCCACAAAAGATGGAAAAAACGTTTGATAAGGATCCCTAGTTTTAAGGGGTATTTCTAAGAATTGAGGTAAGGTTTTCAAAACTTAAAGCACCCACCAACACACAAGAGAGAACAACAATAAAATGAATTTGACAGGTGTGATAAAATCTAATGATCCGAGAATGATCAGCGGAGTGAATTGACGTAGCACCTTCTAAACCTATTGTAACCCAGTCTATTGTGCGATTGACATAGATATGAAATCATGCCCGTCTATCACGTGATTCATGGTGTAACTATTGGATTTTAGTGCAGTGTAGTTCATGGGGGGGGGGGGGGGGAAGAAAAGTAAGAAAATTGTATGTGCATGCCTTGTAGAGTGTCCCTATGTATACCTAGTATGGAAATGCAGAAAAACAACATGGTGCAAATTGATAAAGATTACTGCTTGCTTGTAGCAACCATTATTAATGTCCTTATTGTTGATATCTTGAAAAGAGGAGAAAATGTCTCCTCATAATCGATGCCATAACTTTCTACATAATCTTTACAAACAACCTTGTTTTATATCTAGTTGTCAAACCATCACTATTTCTCTTGATTCAATACACCCATTTGTTATGAATTACCTTCATGTTAGGTTGCCTTGGAGCTAAATTCCATGTATTCGTCTCATACAAAGCTGCCATTTCTTCATCAATTGCCTTAGCCCATTTCTTTACCTTAGATCTTTTTATAAGTTGTTAGTTCCTGCTCTTCAAGAAATTTTTCCATATAAGCTTCATGAGAAAATGTTGGTCTACAAAGAATAATTTCTGATCAATTAGTGAGATAGATAAACTAAAAGGAAAGTTCTATCATTAAATCTTTATTTTTAAATAAAGTTATATTAAATTATGGAAACATCTAGCTATTTCGAAATGTTTATCTACAAAAAATGATCCGACTAAATCAATTAATTGTATAGATAAACTAGAAGGCAAGCATTTTCATTCATTATGTTTAAACAGTGAGGGGGATGTCTAAGCTAGACAGTAGCTTCCACTTGTGATATTTACAAGGCGCTCTTACAAGTTGAGTTGGATTTTTCTTTCAACTTATGATTTCTCAGATACACTACTGCATCTATTTGATTGAATAATGATCTATTCATGATCCCAATAAGTTATTTGCTACTTACCTTTTCACATACTATATTCCACTTATTCGATTGAGTAATTATATGATAATTTACATATTACTTTGTATCCCAATTTGTTCTCTACTTTTCATCTCCTAACCATAAATAGCCCATGAACTCTTGAGCCTCTAAATCATATCTAAGGTATATATTACCCTCATATGGAGTAAGAAATAGAGATGCTTGCATGACAAAAATACCAAGCTCCATCATGCAATGGTTCCTTGCGCACAGATTGTCAATTTGAGAGATGAATCTGTGGTGACCATACCTTTGTTGGTGCATTTCAAGCCTTCACACATTGGCTTGGAACATTGGAGCCTTGGAAGACTTGGCTTGGATATCAACTTTGAAGAATTCACAAAGAGCTTGGACCCTTGGAGGATATATTACAAGAATCAAGGACCATAGAAACTTAGTCTTATTGATTCTTACCTTTTATCTCATGTAAAAGTCTATATGACTTTAACCACTCATGTAATCACACCTAACTGAGAAAGTCGTGGAAAATTTGATTGTATGAGTAGGTGAATGATTGAGAGAATATCTCATTCACTTTTAGGTACAAGATTCTAGGAGATTGATTGGTATCCAAATTCAAATTAACACTCAATTCTTATAAAAGCCATGAAGAAAAGTCGCGGGTTAGCTTGTTCTTTTTCAGCTCATATCCCGAGGCTAATCCATCTATCTCTGAGTGTGTGAGTGCTAAACTATAGCCTACACCTCTGAGTACCATTGGGCATTACATATCATGCCAATGGGAATGTACAATTGATAGATTTAATACATATACTCATATTGATCATCTCTGTTATTCTCTGAGTGTACACTTCAAGTCTGTCAACTTCAACAGGGCATATCCCACGATCTACTGAACCAAATTGGATGATTCAAAGCACATTGGAACAAGCTTGAAGCATACTATATGCCTACAAAATTTGAAGGTCATTGGATCAACCATCTGAGAGAAATTGCGCTCGAAGTGATCTCTGGTATTTCTCTGTACAGTTCCTAAAATGTCGGGGATGTCCCTAAGTTTGCTAAATTGATTTCTCAGAGTATAGTTTGTCATTTCCTCTCATTCCACTTGCAAATGAAAGCTTGTTAAGCTAATTGATTATGTCCAAAAGCAATTAGATCAATTTTAAGTGTGCTGGTCACACTGAGCATAACTCTGAGCAGGTGTCAATACCAAAATAGCAAGTTTTTCAGGATTCTTGAAGTCACAAGTAGTCTGTTTTGATCTAATCATTACTCAACTCATTTCCAAAGTACATATAGCATATCTTGGTATCATTTGGAAGCTCAAGAAGTCTTCTAAGCATATCTGAAGAGAAAGGAGGGCAGGTGTGAAGCAGGTCTAGCAACACCAACTTGATCTTCTGAGTGCATCCAGCCATCACTTCCAACAACCTTCACCATGCTACAACTTACACACACACACACACAAAGAAGGAGTCTCCAACACACACACATGCATACACTCTCACATATGCAAGCATTTATTACCCATGAAAAAGGCACAAGGGCTACCAAGATATTCATACTTGATTAGAAGAGAAAAAATAAGAAGAATTACAAATGAGGGTTTGTTAACTTTTATTAGTAGCTTCTTTGAAAGGTGACCTTCTCTTTTCTCAAAAGGAATTTTGGCAATAGCCTACTCTCCCAAAATTTATTTAATTGAAACAACAACTTAACAAGTGAATGGGTCTAGCACCCACAAGACCTGTGGAATCTCACAAAGCAGCTTCTCTATGGTACCAGTTGTTCGTTCATTGAATTTGCCTCTCTAATTGGTTCACGATTTGACTTTGAGAGGTATGGTTTAATACCTAGATCCAGTCCTAGACAGGCCGACCTAATTGTCACTGCCGGTACCATAACAATGAAAATGGCTCCATCTTTAGTAAGACTATGAGGTTTTGCTTAAAACTTGCTAGAGAACATTACAAAGAAGGTTGATAACCCTTTTGTGAAGAGATGGATAGGTATGTGCTTGAAGATGAAGAGGTGTTGCAAAATCCTTGATCTACACCAGCCAAATGAACTCCACGAGTATATGGTGGGCCCTTCTAGCTTGCCAATGGATGTATTAGACACCCTATGTACCTTGGGAGATCACTCTCAAAAAGATAGATCAAAACAGATAAGTTGGAGTTAGCTCAGAGGTGAAAACTTGCTATTCTTGGTTCATACACCTATCTAGTGTTTTACATAATTCTTTGAGCACAGCAGCAATTAGCTTAATTCCTCTTGGGGAAGTCTAGGTAACTTAAAGAGCTAACTTTTAAGAGTAATCTCATCAAAAATTATAACCACACACTGAGAATGAGTTTTAACAAGTGATGACATCATCCCGATTTTCACGGGCTGCTACAGTTTGAGACCAGTGAGCAGAAAAATCAACATAACTCGAAATGTAGAAATCCAATAATTATGGAAATTTGTATGGTTATACTAGTCAGTCGGCTGAATCCAACAAGCTTTAAAGCACTGCATTTGGATAAGTAACCACTGAGAAACATCTCTGACAAGATGAGTGAAAAAGTCGGGTACCTGATAGAGAAGTAAAAATGCACATACACTGTTGACTTCAACTGAATATAACTAAAGATTGCAACATCCAAATGACATGAGAATTTGTGAGCATATAGTAGACTTATAGAGCTAAGTTTAACAAGTTAAATCACTGAAAATGATGCACCAAGCCCAGACAAAACATCTCTGCAAGTTGACTGAGAAAAGTGAGAGATATGGCAGTGAGTAGTACACTTCACCAGAAAATGGAAATATGAACTCAAATAATCATGAAAATGAAAGTATATTGCTTGTAAAATACAATGACTTACTGATACATATGTGTGCCTTGTAATCACACCTTGATATGGCATAAAGCTCAGCTCTTGGAGGTCTTCACATAGGTCTCTCTAACCACGACTAAAACTGCCATCTATTTATAGTTGAGTTTAGGAGGCTAACTTCCCTCAATCACTCTCCAATCAATCAATGATTGATTTGATTCTCTACCTGCCACAAATCACAAATTCGTGGCTCCTCTTTCCATTCTTGATCAACTGGTCTCAACCACTTAAGATTCTCTTACTTTTACATTAAGTAAGCTCTTCAAAAAATTACAAGAGGTAGTTCACAAGTGAACTTTACATAGTCTTCTTTTTAAAGCTTCTTCTAAGACTTTGTGGGACTCAAGCCAATACTTAGGCTTGTCATAGACTTTCTCCAACAGCTCCCTCTCAAGCCAAGTATGCTTGAGGTCTTCAATCTTCCAAGATTACCTGCAAACCTATCATAGCCTTGAATTTGCAAAGCTTTGTACCATCCAATGCTTTGGTTAGAATATCTGCACATTGTTGATGAGTGGACACATATGATATTTGAATCTCTTTGCTTAGAACCTTTTCTCGTACCTAGTGATAATGAACTTCAATATGTTTAGTCCTTGCATGAAAAATAGGATTAGCAGCCAAATGAATAGAACTCATATTGTCACCAAAAATAGTTGGAGTTCCAAACTCCAATCCAAGATCTTTGAACTTCTTCATCCACATAGCTTCTTGAGTAGCTATGGCAAGACCTCTGTATTCAGCTTCAGTAGAAGAGAGAGCAACTGTGGGTTGCTTCTTGGATGACCATGAAATAAGCTTTGAACCTTCAAAGGTAAGATAACCTGAAGTGCTCCTTCTATCTTCCTTGGAGCCAGCCCAATCTGCATCAGAAAATAGCTTCAAACCTAAATCAGATACATAAGGATAATAAAGTCCTTCATTTATGGTTCCTTTGAGATACTTGAGAATCCTTTTGGCAGCATCCATATGTGGTTTCCTTGGTGTGTGCATAAATTGACTTAGCACACTCACACTGTAACATATATCTACTCTTGTCAATGTGGCATAGTTGAGACTACCCACTAGACTTTGATATGATGTGATGTCCTCTATGAGTTCACCTTCATGTGAGCTCAATTTGTGATTGACCTCCATTGGAGTACCTGCAATCTTACAATCTTGCATCTTGAATTTTGCCAACATGTCCTTAATGTACTTTCTTTGAGTGAGAAACAAATCATGATCTTTGTAGACAACTTCCAAACCTAGGAAGTAGGTAAGTGAACCCAAGTCACTTATCTTGAACTCTTCTCTCATCTGATCTTTGATCTTCTTCATACCATCTGCATCATTTCCTGTCAATATAATATCATCTACATATACACATAGGTAGATGACCTCGAAATTACTCTTTTTAATAAAGAGTGAAGGATCTGCCTTGCTTGGTTGAAAGCCTTTGTCCTGCAAGAATGAAACAAGCCTGAAATTCCAAGCTCTTGGAGCTTGCTTGAGACCATACAATGCTTTGTTAAGTTTACACACATAATTAGGATAAACTTGGTTCTCAAAAGCAGGTGGTTGTGCCATATATACCTCTTCTGTTATCCAACCATTCAAGAATGCATTCTTTACATCTAGTTGAAGTATCTTCTAATTCTTGGAAGAGGCAATACTAAGAAAAACCCTAATAGTAGGCATCTTTGCCACAGGAGAGAAAGTCTCCTCATAATCAATTCCCTGAGTTTGTGAAAAGCCTTTTGCCACAAGCCTTGCCTTATACCTGTTAATTGAACCATCAGAATTCTTCTTGAGTTTATAGACCCATCTTGAGCCTATTACCTTCATAGATGAAGTCTTGGGCACCAAATCCCAAGTGTTGTTTTCCTCAAGTGCTTCAATCTCTTCCTTCATTGCATGCTTCCATTCTGTTTTTGCTTTGGCCTCTTCAAATGATGATGGCTCCTCTTGGTTTATGTCCTGTGCTATGTAGATAGAATGTTTAGTTACTAGTGAGGTGTCAAACCCATACCTTTCTGGTTTTTTCTTTTCCCACATAGATCTTCTTAGGCCATGATGTGATGATTCTGCCTCATGTCCAAGTTCCTGCAATTTTGCTTTACCTTTAGACTTCCATGCTTTGATCTTTTCCATATGAGATTCTTCATCATCCTCTGAGGTGTCTTGTTCTTCAATCTTCGGTTGTTCTCTACCAAGCTTTGGAAAATCTTCTTCAAGATTATATGGTAAATTGACCTTCCTGCATGAATCTTCATACCATGAATTGTTCTCATCAAAAACTACATCTCTGCTTACCAAGAATCCTTTGTTGGTAGGGTTGTATAACCTGTAGCCCTTTTGATTGTTGTCATATCCAATAAATACACACCTTTCTGCCTTTGGATCCATCTTGCCTCTAACCTGTGAAGGAACATGAGCAAAAGCAATACATCCAAAAATTTTACAATGATCTAAGCTTGGTCTTCTTCCATTCCAAGCCTCATATGGAGTCATCCCATCAAGGGATTTTGAAGGCAACCTGTTAATCAAGTAAGTGGCTGTAGATACAGCCTCAGCCCATAAGTAAGTAGGTAAATGCTTTTCATTTAACATAGACCTTGCAGCTTCAACAATTGTCCTATTCCTCCTTTCTGCCACTCCATTTTGCTCAGGAGTGTACCTTGTAGTTACCTCTCTTTTGATTCCTCTTTCTTGAAGAAAAGAATCAAAATCATGGGAGAAGTATTCTCCCCCTCCATCTGACCTTAGCCTTTTTAGTGATTTACCTGTTTGATTCTCCACAAGAGCCAAATATCTTTTGAAACATGAAAAAACTTCATCTTTGTGTTTCATAAAGAATAGGATAGTCCATCTGTTGCAATCATCAATAAAGGAAACATAATACCTTGATCCAGATATTGAAGCTTCCTTGCTAGGTCCCCATACATCTGTATGAACCAACTCCAAGAGATCTCCATGCATATAACCTTTCTTCATGAATGGTAACCTGTGAGACTTTCCAAATTGACATGCACTACACTTATAAATCATATGTTGTTTTGACAAATTAGGAAGTCCAAGTACACTTTGGTCCCTGCAGATTTGCTTTAATGAACTTTCACCAATATGTGCTAACCTTTTGTGCCATACTTCCAATTCTGTGAGTGTCTGACTACCATAATTAAAGAGAGCAATGTTTCTAGTGTCCTGTAATTCAAATGTGAACAATCTACCTGTCTTTTCACCTTTTGCAATTCTTCTGAATCCTTGACTTGGATCTTCAACAAATGCTCCTGCTTTTGTGAACCTGACTTGCAACCCTTTCTCTACTATCTGCCCAACACTTATCAAATTCTTTGTAATGGTAGGGACATAGAGTACCTTATTGAGTAGGTTGATGTTTCCATCAGGTGCTTTGACATTGCCTATTTTCTCCACGGGATGTTTTGTATCATCTCCTGTTTGTACCTCATGCTTATTCCTTAGATCTTCTAAATTTGATAGGAGTGCCACATTTCCTGCCACATGATTTGAACAACCTGAATCTATGTAGAAAACATGCTCATCAGATTTACCTTGTGGCATAGCCATGTTCATGATCAATAATGAATCCTCTTTGTTTGAGTCTTCTGTGTAGTTATTGTAGTCTCTCCTTCCTTTGTAGCCTCCTTGATAGTTTGAATGATTGTAGTTGTTGTAGTTGCCATGGTAGTTGTTGAACCTTCCTCTTGAGTAGCCATAACTTCCTCTATTGTATCCTCTTCCTCTTTGATTCCTGGAATTCCTAAAGCAATTTTCAATTGTATGATTAGTTAGTCCACAAATAGAACATGAGTTGGAGTGTTGGGATCTCCCCCTACCTTGTCTACCTCCTCTTCCTCTACCTCTGCCATGTCTTCCTCTACCTGCATAGTTAGCTTGATATGTACCTACTTCATCATCCACTTTCTTTGCCTTTCCTTTGTTATCTTTGGACTTGCTTTTATCAGTGTATAAAGCTGAAGATTGATTACATTTAGAGCTTTCTCCATTTTTTATAAGCTTTGCCTGAGTAAGTAGTTGTCCAATCAATGTATTGAAATCAGGTACATGTGTGTCCATGTACAAATCCATAGCTGTGGTGAATGCTTCCCACTTGTCATCTGCCTTCAAGCCATTGATGACCTACCTAACAAATTTCTCTTCATCTATTACCTCTCCAATGCTTCCCAACTGATCCGCTATGTCCTTGAGCTTTGTGATAAAATCAGTCACATTTTGTTTGGGAGCCTTCTTGAGAGTTGTGAAATCCAGCCATAGTTGATGATTCCTAGCTTTGGTACTTGAAGAAAAGAACGCTTCAAGTGCATCCCACACTTCCTGAGATGTCTTACAACTCCTAATGTGAGGCAACAAAAAATGTGAGATAGAGTTGAGGAGATAAGACCTTGCAAGTGCATCCTTGGAGCACCTTGTGCTCAATCTTTCTTGCTCTTCTTATGTTGGTTGACTTTTGTTCCTGAAACTTGGCATAACTTCATCTCCAGCCACATAACCATATAAACTTCTACCTTGGAGATAGGCTTCCATTCTTAATGACCAAGCTGAGTAGTTACTCTGTCCAATTTGTCCATTGATGAAGGAAATCCATCTGCCGTGTTGTCCAACCTTGCTTTGATACCACTGTGAAGAGATGGATAGGTATGTGCTTGAAGATGAAGAGGTGTTGCAAAATCCTCGATCTACACCAGCCAAATGAACTCCAGGAGTATATGGTGGGCCCTTTTAGCTTGCCAATGGATGTATTAGACACCCTATGTACCTTGGAAGATCACTCTCAAAAAGATAGATCAAATCAGATAAGTTGGAGTTAGCTCAGAGGTGAAAACGTGCTATTCTTGGTTCATACACCTGTCCAGTGTTTTACATAATTCTCTGAGCACAGCAGCAATTAGCTTAATTCCTCTTGGGGAAGTCTAGGTAACTTAAAGAGCTAACTTTTAAGAGTAATCTCATCAAAAATAATAAACCACACACTGAGAATGAGTTTTAACAAGTGATGACATCATCTTGATTTTCACGGGCTGCTACAGTTTGAGACCAGTGAGCAGAAAAATCAACATAACTCGAAATATAGAAATCAAATGATTAGGAAAATTTCTATGGTTATACTAGTCAGTACGCGGAAGCCAAGAAGCTTTAAAGCACTACATTTGGATAAGTAACCACTGAGAAACACCTCTAACAAGATGAGTGAAAAAGTCGGGTACCTGACAGAGAAGTGAAAATGCACAGACATTGTTGACTTCAACTGAACATAACTGAAGATTGCAACATCCAAATGACATGAACATTTGTGAGCATATAGTAGACTTATAGAGCTAACTTTACCAAGTTAAATCACTGAAAATGATGCACCACGCCCAGAGAAAACATCTCTGCACAATGACTGAGAAAAGTGAGAGATATGGCAGTGAGTAGTACACTTCACAAGAACATGGAAATATGAACTCAAATAATCATGAAAATGAAAGTATATTGCTTGTAAAATACAATGAATTACTGATACATATGTGTGCCTTGTAATCACACCTTGATATGGCATAAAGCTCAGCTCTTGGAGGTCTTCACATAGGTCTCTCTAACCACGACTAAAACTGCCATCTATTTATAGTTGAGTTTGGGAGGCTAACTTCCCTCAATCACTCTCCAATCAATCAATGATTGACTTGATTCTCTACCTACCACAAATCACGAATTCTTGGATCCTCTTTCCATTCTTGATCAAGTGGAATCAACCACTTAAGATTCTCTTACTTTTACATTAAGTAAACTTTCAGAAAATTACAAGAGGTAGTTCACAAGTGAACTTTACATAGTCTTCTTTTTAAAGCTTCTTCTAAGACTTTGTGGGACTCAGGCCAATACTTAGGCTTGTCATAGACTTGCTCCAACACCTTTTATCCCCCTCATGAGGGCCCACTTGCTTTTAATCTTATCGCGGTCGAGGAAAATCACTTTCTGTTGTCTAAAAGGCCGGAGTTTCTTACAACTCCAAATTATTTCTCCTAAAAGGAAAAGAGACTTTTTTATCGACCATTCTTTATCAAGGCCTACCAAATTCGGTGTCACACTTGTCTTTCTAGATCTTCTAGAGGGTCTCTCCTCTTATAGCATTCCATAGTGCTGAGGAACAACCAATCCCTTAACCCAATAGCACTTTCTTCTAGTTGATTTGTCCCTATAGAAATATGATTTTCCCAAGGGCGCACCAAAACAACATTGACTTGGGACATGAAAAGAAGAGGTATCCAAATCCCTCATTTTCATGAAGGCATCCTTTACACCATTCAAGGGCTCCACAAATTTTGTTAGCTTTTACATTGGTCCAAATTCCATGGTGGAGGATTTTCCACATAAGAGCTAATTTTTTAACCTCGATGAGGGGATGCCAAAGGGATTGGAACTTAAGATCTCATCTAAATATCGACCAATCTAGAGACCATCTCCTATTTAGCATGACATGAAGGTCTAGAGTTTTGGAATCTCATAATTGTTGGTGGTGAATCTATCCTCTTTTCTTGTAGTTTATCCTTCTTGGTTGTCTTCCTTGTGAGTGGAATGCTCTCAAGTATTCCCATCATTGTGATAGTTATAGTGATTCATTCCCCATAGGTAATCCACATCATTAAGCTCCTTCTCCAAGTTGCAAAACATGTTTGTTTTCAAAGCCATGCTATAGGGACTCCTCTCAATCATCCCCTTAGGGCCTTTTCTCCTTCTTTATCTCACTTATGTGAAGTCTTCAATTTTGTTTTTCATGACTTGTGTTTGCTTCCCTTTCTGAGCATCTAGAGGATGACCTTTTGACATGCTTTGAGTCGCTAAAGTTTCTTTGTTCTCTATTACATTGCATTTTTCCTATCTTTTTCCTGTTCTTAAAGGACTTTTATCTCTAAGGACAATATTTTATTCTATGGCCTTACAATCCATATTGAAAGCAAGCATTTGGCAAGCTCTTGCATGGAATCTCTTACTCCAAGTTTTTCTCTACTCGAATCACTACAAGGAATACGGACACATAGCGACAGTTGATGCGACATAATTTCATCCCTATATAATCGCATAAAGTGTTGCAACGAGCATCGAGCACGGAAGGTGAGTTAAACGATGAAAACTTCAATGTTCTTGTTGGCATGTGGAGCAATGGTCATTGCAATGTTTACATTGAGCGTTGCTAAAGAGAGACATAGAAAAGTGTCACATAAGTGATGCTAATTTGCATCACATAAATGATGGTAATTGGCATCACTTATGTGATGCTATCTGGAAAGGAATTTATGATGCTTTCATTGGTTACACAATGGTTTTTGAAAAGAAACTAAAACACTGGAGGCTCTTTGATCGGCATCTACACACATCTAATTGAAGAGCTATCCAACGTTCACAATTTTGCTCCATTTAGGAGCTGAAACAATCACTTACTGAATTCTTGTTTTGTCTAATCTCTATCTTATTCTCTCTCTTGCTCTCTCTCTCTTTCTTTCTCTCTTTCTATCCTTTCTACCTCTTTCTCTCTTAGAACTATCTCTCTCTCTCTCTCTCTCTCTCTCTCTCTCTCTCTCTCTCTCTTTATTGCATGTTATTCAAGAAGTTAACCAAGAAAAAAATATGGCTAACTATTGTTAGTAAACTTTCCATTATTTGTATATCATTTGAATTGTGTTATTTTCATTAATTAGCATTCTCACACTTATTGATATGCACATATACACTTATACATGAAGATGCATGTTCACACATATACACATGCACGTACACACACATACATGTGCACATACACTTACACATATACACACACATACACATGCATATGCACAAACATTTCTACAAACACATTAAAAGACTTGCATGCACACATTATTGCATATATACATACACATACACACATTAACACATACTTAAATACATGTATATGCACATCCACATGCATGCACATTCACATCCATACATATACACATGGATGCAAATGGAAATGCATCCACATGCACATGCATGTTTCATATACATACACATGCATATACATATATTTTGTTGTTTATACACATACACATACATATGGAGATACGTACATATACACACACATAAACATATATACACATATATATGCACATACGTACACACACATATGCACATACATATACACATGCACATACATACATATAGACATATACATGCACATACACACATATACACATACACTTACACATATACATGCACATACATACATATACACACACACGTACACATGCACATGTACAAACATATACATATGCATATACACTTACACATGCACATGACATACATACATACATATACACACACATGCACATGCACATGCACATGCACATACAGATACGTACGCATATACACTTACACATGCACACGCACATTCTTGCATATACACATATACATACGTACATACATACATCTACACATACATACACATATATACATGCACATAATTACACACACACATGCACATAGACATGCACATACATACAAATACACACATACACATGCACATAGATACATATACACATGTCTACATGGCCATACACACATATACACATGCACTTACATATAAACATGCACATACATACATATACACACATACACATGCACATGCACATACACATACATACACACATACACACATACACACATACACTTACACATACACATGTAGATACATGCATATACACATATACATATGCACATACATACATGAACATATATATACATAGATACTTACATATACATGCATATAGACATACTTACACAAATATAGATATATACCTACATGTGCATATATACATTTTATACACACACAAGTACACATAAATATGAATGAATTATATATTGAAAGCAATAAAACACATTCTAAATATAAACAATAATAAAAATCAATAGAACAAAACTCTCCATTACTTAATACCATACACACAATTCAAAACATATATATATCAATGTAAATACATATCTAATGTCATAATAAAAAATCCTAATCATCATCATCATCATCATCATCATGATCATCCTCATCATCACGATCATCCGCATGATTTGATGTATTTATAGTGGCATCATGGGTAGTGGCGCGAGCACTCTGTGACGTTGGAGATCATCCCTTCTGTATCTATCTCTCCACCTCATCCATATCTGCCTCTCCATAATACTCTTGTATTACATAAAAAAAACATAAATAAGTAAAACATACAAACATCCATAAAAATAGAATAATTATATGAAAATTAATAATACTCAAAACTGCATCCGGATGATCTCGCATATACTCACTCAAACATCAATATCCAAAATTTATAGCATACTCGATCTCATGTTTCGTAGGATATCGACCATAATCCTTTCGCTCCATTGAAACAAACAAAAAAGATTAGTCTCATACGTTTTAACTAAAATAAAAAATATACTTACAATAACACATATACTTACAAATTTAGCTACAAAACCATGATGGCCCATTTGGCCTAAGTGAGATGTGTGGCCCGGCTCAATTCTCTTCTTTGTAGTAGCCTGTTTATTTGAATAGAAAATAAATACATAAATTAAATGTAAACTATTAATAAAACATATGAAAACTATAAATATAAATTATTAATTTGTGTACCCTCTGATAGGGAAATGACTCCTGAAGACGTAGCTATCTACCTCTTATTTTTTTCCACCATATAATATCTCCTATTATTTTAATCTCAAACAGAAAAAAAGAATTAGAATATATACACACACTATATTAGATCCCCTCTTATTTTTTTCCACCATATAATATCTCCTATTATTTTAATCTCAAACAGAAAAAAAGAATTAGAATACATACACACATATAGCATGTGCATACACATATACATACACTTACTCATACATACATAGATACACATATACATACATACTAAATACATGCACACATACATATACTCATATATATATATATATATATATATATATATATATATATATATATATATATATATATATATATATATATATATATATATATATATATATATATATATATATATATACTTATATATATTGCATATTTACTCTAGATATATTTATATACATATTTATATTACTGTATATATATATTCAGCTTCAAACTTATCCCTATACAGAGCCTTCGTGAAAAGGTCTGCAATGTTCTCCTCCGTGCTCACATATGCCAAGTTGATCTCTCCAGGAGAGAACCTCTCCCTGACATAATGATAATGCACCTCTATGTGCTTAGTGCGAGCATGGAACACAGGGTTCCTTGCACCCAACACTATATGGTGGAAGAAGACTGACCAACACCCAAATCAGCCATAAGGCGTCTGAGCCACACACACTCAACAGTCGTTGTGAAAGCTGCCCTATACTTAGCCTTACAACTAGAAGTGGCCATAGTAGGCTGCTTCTTGCTTAGCCAAGATATACATGAACTACCATGTATGAAGCAAAAGCCACTAGTGGACATAAGAGTGTCATACAAACCAACCCAGTCAAATTCAGAAAAATAATGCAAATGTGGCAGTAGTGACCCCCCCCAGAAGCCGGGTACCACTCAAGTACCAAAGAACTGTGAAGAGATGGATAGGTATGTGCTTGAAGATGAAGAGATGTTGCAAAATCCTTGATCTACACCAGCCAAATGAACTCCAGGAGTATATGGTGGGCCCTTTTAGCTTGCCAATGGATGTATTAGACACCCTATGTACCTTGGAAGATCACTCTCAAAAAGATAGATCAAAACAGATAAGTTGGAGTTAGCTCAGAGGTGAAAACTTGCTATTCTTGGTTCATACACCTGTCCAATGTTTAACATAATTCTCTGAGCACAGCAGCAATTAGCTCAATTCCTCTTGGGGAAGTCTAGGAAACTTAAAGAGCTAACTTTCAAGAGTAATCTCATAAAAAATAATGAACCACACACTGAGAATGAGTTTTAACAAGTGATGACATCATCCCGATTTTCACGGGCTGCTACAGAAATAGACTAGTGAGCAGAAACATCAACATAACTCAAACTCTAGAAATCCAATGATTATGAAAATTTGTATGGTTGTACTAGACAGAAAGCTGAATCCAACAAGCGTTAAATCCTTGAATTTGGATACGTAACCACGGAGAAATGGCTCTGACAACATGAGTGAAAAAGTCGGGTACCTGACAGAGAAGTGAAGATGAACAGACCCTGTTGACTTCAAATGACCATAACTGAAGATTGCAACATTCAAATTACATGAAACTTTGTGAGCATATACTAGACTTATAGAGCTAACTTTACCAAGTTAAATCACTGAAAATGATGCACCAAGCTCAGAGACAACATCTCTGCAAGCTGACTGAGAAAACTGAGAGTAATGGCAGTGAGTAGTACACTTCACAAGAACATGGAAAGATGAACTCATATAATCATGAAAATGAAAGTATATTGCTAGTACAATACAATGACCTACTGATACATATGTGTGCCTTGTAATCACACCTTGATATGGCATAAAGCTCAGCTCTTGGAGGTCTTCACATAGGTCTCTCTAACCATGACTAAAACTGCCATCTATTTATAGTTGAGTTTGGGAGGCTAACTTCCCTCAATCACTCTCCAATCAATCAATGATTGATTTCATTCTCTACCTACCACAAATCACGAATTCGTGGCTCCTCTTTCCCTTTTTGATCATGTGGACTCAACCACTTAAGATTCTCTTACTTTTACATTAAGTAAACTCTTCAAAAGTTACAAGAGGTAGTTCACAAGTGAAGTTTACATAGTCTTCATTTTAAGCTTCTTCTAAGACTTTGTGAGACTCAAGCCAATACTTAGGCTTGTCATAGACTTGCTCCAACTGCTCCCCCTCAAGCCAAGTATGCTTGAGGTCTTCAATCTTCCAAGATTACCTGCAAACCAATCATAGCCTTGAATTTGCAAAGCTTTGTACCATCCAATGCTTTGGTTAGAATATCTGCACATTGTTGATGAGTGGACACATATGATATTTGAATCTCTTTGCTTAGAACCTTCTCTCGTACATAGTGATAATGAACTTCAATATGTTTAGTCCTTGCATGAAAAATAGGATTAGCAGCCAAATGAATAGAACTCATATTGTCACCAAAAATAGTTGGAGTTCCAAACTCCAATCCAAGATCTTTGAATAATGTCTTCATCCACATAGCTTCTTGTGTAGCTATGGCAAGACCTCTATATTCAGCTTCAGTAGAAGAGAGAACAACTGTGGGTTGCTTCTTGGATGACCATGAAATAAGCTTTGAACCTGCAAAGGTAAGATAACCTGAAGTGCTCCTTCTATCTTCCTTGGAGCCAGCCCAATCTGCATCAGAAAATAGCTTCAAACCTAAATCAGATACATAAGGATAATAAAGTCCTTCATTTATCGTTCCTTTGAGATACTTGAAAATCCTTTTGGCAGCATCCATATGTGGTTTCCTTGGTGTGTGCATAAATTGGCTTAGCACACTCACAGTGTAACATATATCTACTCTTGTCAATGTAGCATAATTGAGACTACCCACTAGACTTTGATATGATGTGATGTCCTCTATGAGTTCACCTTCATGTGAGCTCAATTTGTGATTCACCTCCATTGGAGTACCCGCAATCTTACAATCTTGCATCTTGAATTTTGCCAACATGTCCTTAATGTACTTTCTTTGAGTGAGAAACAAACCATGATCTTTGTAGACAACTTCCAAACCTAGGAAGTAGGTAAGTGAACCCAAATCACTTATCTTGAACTCTTCTCTCATCTTATCTTTGATCTTCTTCATACCATCTGCATCATTTCCTGTCAATATAATATCATCTACATATACACATAGGTAGATGACCTCGGAATTACTCTTTTTAATAAAGAGTGAAGGATCTGTCTTGCTTGGTTGAAAGCCTTTGTCCTGCAAGAATGAAACAAGCCTGAAATTCCAAGCTCTGGGAGCTTGCTTGAGACCATACAATGCTTTGTTAAGTTTACACACATAATCAGGATAAACTTGATTCTCAAATCCAGGTGGTTGTGCCATATATACCTCTTCTGTTATCCAACCATACAAAAATGCATTCTTTACATCTAGTTGAAGTATCTTCCAATTCTTTGAAGAGGCAATACTAAGCAAAACCCTAATAATAGGCATCTTTGCCACAGGAGAGAAAGTCTCCTGATAATCAACTCCCTGAGTTTGTGCAAAGCCTTTTGCTACAAGCCTTGCCTTATACCTATTAATGGAACCATCAGAATTCTTCTTGAGTTTATTGACCCATCTTGAGCCTATTACCTTCATGGATGAAGTCTTGGGCACAAATCCCAAGTGTTGTTTTCCTCAAGTGCTTCGATCTCTTCCTTCATTGCATGCTTCCATTCGGTTTTTGCTTTGGCCTCTTCAAATGATGATGGCTCCTGTTGGTTTATGTCCTGTGCTATGTAGATAGAATGTTCAGTTACTAATGAGGTGTCAAACCCATACCTTTCTGGTTTTTTCTTTTCCCTCATAGATCTTCTTAGGCCATGATGTGATGATTCTACCTCATGTCTAAGTTCCTGCAATTTTGCTTTACCTTTAGACTTCCATGCTTTGATCTTTACCATATGAGATTCTTCATCATCCTCCGAGGTGTCTTGATCCTCAATCTTTGGTTGTTCTCTACCAAGCTTTGGAAAATCTTCTTCAAGATCATATGGTGAATTGACCTTCCTGCATGGATCTTCATACCATGAATTGTTCTCATCAACAACTACATCTCTGCTTACCAAGAATCCTTTGTTGCTAGGGTTGTATAACATGTAGCCCTTTTGATTGTTGTCATATCCAATAAATACACACCTTTCTGCCTTTGGATCCATCTTGCCTCTAACCTGTGAAGGAACATGAGCAAAAGCAATACATCCAAAAATTTTACAATGATCTAAGCTTGGTCTTCTTCCATTCCAAGCCTCATATGGAGTCATCCCATCAAGGGATTTTGAAGCCAACCTGTTAATCAAGTAAGTGGCTGTAGATACAGCCTCAGCCCATACGTAATTAGGTAAATTCTTTTCATTTAACATAGACCTTGCAGCTTCAACAATTGCCCTATTCCTCCTTTCTGCCACTCCATTTTGCTTAGGAGTGTACCTTGTAGTTAACTCTCTTTTGATTCCTCTTTCTTGAAGAAAAGAATCAAAATCATGGGAGAAGTATTCTCCCCCTCCATTTGACCTTAGCCTTTTTAGTGATTTACCTGTTTGATTCTCCACAAGAGCCAAATATCTTTTGAAACATGAAAAAACTTCATCTTTGTGTTTCATAAAGAATAGGATAGTCCATCTGCTGCAATCATCAATAAAGGAAACATAATACCTTGATCGAGATATTGAAGCTTCCTTGCTAGGTCCCCATACATCTGTATGAACCAACTCCAAGAGATCTCCATGCATATAACCTTTCTTCATGAATGGTAACCTGTAAGACTTTCCAAATTGACATGCACTACACTTATAAATCATATGTTGTTTTGACAAATTAGGAAGTCCAAGTACACTTTGGTCCCTACAGATTTGCTTTAATGACGTTTCACCAATATGTGCTAACCTTTTGTGCCATACTTCCAATTCTGTGAGTGTCTGACTACCATAATTAAAGAGAGCAATGTTTCTAGTGTCCTGTAATTCAAATGTGAACAATCTACCTGTCTTTTCACCTTTTGCAATTCTTCTGAATCCTTGACTTGGATCTTCAACAAATGCTCCTGCTTTTGTGAACCTGACTTGTGATGGAGAATGTTATTCTCCAAAAGAACAACCTATTCTTGTGATTAGAGCACCTCTATACCAAGAATAAGTCAAAACCTTCCACTCATTTAGAGGATCAATTACTAACTATCAAAAGGTTAATAAATTTGTGAAGGAGATGAAACACAGAGAAGTCTGCTGCACTATTTCTTCACATTGACCTATCAAACGTGTAAAGTTTTTGATGAAACTTTGTACGAAGTATCTCCTAGAGATTGCGCATCTACTCCAAGTTGAATTACTTCAAAAGATTAAGTATAACTTGAGAAATCAACTTCTCAAGTTACCTATGTCAGAAACTGTCATTCAGAACAGTCGATTTTACACCTGCAACTTTTAAGACTTGGTTCTCCTTGAATAGAACCCGTTTTCCAAAATGCTTCTAGACATGAGTAGCTTATCTTCCAACTTAAAGATTAAGCTCTCACTCATGCAAAACTTTAAACTGTGCTAGGAGAAATGATCAAAACATTAACTTCGAAATCTGCGCCTGTTTTAGGAACCAGTGAACATACTTCACATATGAATGTTCCTACACTTAATTCACTCAGCCTGATTACAATTGGAAGCTGAAACTTTGTACAGAGGTCAAGCAACTCTCAACTTAGACTTGTACAAAAGCATTTCACAATTGATCTACTGTAGAAGGAGAACACACAGAAACATCGGGCGCAAAAATTTCAATTACTCAGAAGAAAATACAGTTGAGTGATGAGAGCTAACTCAACTAACTTTTTCTCTATCCCATGACATCTATCTCCCTCATTCTTGACTTCTAACTATTGTCACATATGCTCTCATACTTGCCCCGACTTTTCTCAAAGTATTTATAGATAAATTTGTACATGATTCTTACTAAACAAAAGATCTAAGTCAGCTATGACTAAACTAATGTACATATGTGTACACTTCTCTTATCCTCTGAATGTAATCTTCTTCCACACTTTAGGAATTGATTCTTCCTTCATCCTTTAATCTTCCAAGCCTTCAATTGGTGATTGGTATGCACCAACAGCTCCCCCTCAATCATCAATTGAGGTTTTCTCTGTCTTCTTGATACTTGCCATGTCTTTGAACCTTTGTAACTTAGGTCCATCCAAACTCTTTGTCATCATATCTGCCACTTGTTCTTTTGTTGGAGTGTACATCACTTCAATCTCTTTATCTAGTACCTTTTCCCTCAAGAAATGATACTGAATCTCTATATGCTTAGTCCTGGCATGAAAAACAGGGTTAGCTGCCAAATACAAAGAACTCATATTGTCTCCAAAAATTATTGGAATACTATGATCAATCTCAAAACTTTTCATCAAGGTCTTCAACCATATCACTTCCTTTGCAGCTTCTACCATTCCCTTATACTCAGCTTCTGTGGATGATAAAGCAACTGTATGTTGCTTCTTTGAACACCAAGAAACTAGCTTATCTCCAACATAACAGAGATACCCATGAGTAGACCTTCTATCATCTGAGTCACCTGCCCAATCTGCATCACTAAACACTTTGATTCTTGTGTCAGAAGTGAAACCATAATACAAACCTTCACTTAGGGTTCCTTTAATATATCTGAGTACCCTTTGGGCTGCAATCCAATGAGTCTTCTTTGGACAATGCATGAATTGTGACAACACACCTACTGCATATGATAGATCTGGCCTTGTCAAGGTAGCATAGATTAAACTACCTACCAAACTCTGATATTTCTTCATGTCATTGAATTCTTCACCTCCATACCTGCTTAATTTATGATTCACCTCCAATGGTGTAGTTGAGGTCTTGCAATCTTCCATGTTAAACTTGACTAGAAGATTCTTCAAGTATCTCTCTTGTGAAACATATACTCCATGTTGAGTATACACAATCTGCATTCCTAGAAAATAAGATAAGTTTCCCAAATCACTTATCTTAAACTCCTTCTCTATTTGTCTTTTGAGTTCATTGATTCCTTGAGCATCTGTTCCTGTAACAATAATATCATCAACATAAATGCACATGTAAATGTATCCATTTTCACTTGCCTTCACTAGCAAGCTACTATCTGCCTTTGATTCTTGAAATCCACATTCATTCAAGAACTTGACCAATCTGTAATTCCAAGCTCTTGGGGCTTGTTTCAACCCATATAAAGCTCTCTTGAGCTTACACACATAATCTGATCCAATTGATTCCATGAAGCCTTCTGGTTGCTCCATATATACTTCATCTGCAATGTATCCATTTAGAAATGCATTTTTCACATCCAATTGTGATAATTTCCATCCCTTGCAAGCAGCAATAGCAATTAATGTCCTAATTGTAGACATCTTAGCAACAGGACTAAAGGTTTCATCATAATCTACCCCATAAGTTTGGGCATAACCTTTGACCACAAGTCTAGCCTTATATCTAGACACCTTACCATCTGCAAACCTCTTTGTTTTATATACCCACTTACATCCAATGACCTTCTGATTCTTTGGTCTTGGTACTAGTTCCCAAGTTTCATTTTCAAGTAGAGCATCATACTCTTCTTGCATTGCCTTCTCCCAATTCTGTTTACCTTTGGCTTCTTCATAAGTGGTTGGATCTTCTTCTGTTTTCACAATGTAGGCATAATCTTTTGTGGTTAGGAAAGATGTATCATAACTATACCTTATAGGTTCTTTCCTTTCTCTTGTAGATCTTCTGATTTCTGCATTCCTTGAAGTTTCAGCCTCATTTGACTCTGGATCAAATCTTGGCCCTTCTTCTACATGATCCTGCACTCTACTTCTAGAGTCAACTTCATCAACAATTTCTTCACATACTTTTACCTTTGCCTTTCCTTTTCTTTGTATTTCTTCAACACCTGCAAACTCATTTGGTGATCCTGTATACCATATATTTTGCTCATCAAATGTCACATCTTTAGTAACAAGAAATTGCTTTGTGGATGGACTCCACAACCTGTAACCCATCTATCTATCATCATATCCAATAAACACATACTTCTCTGCTTTTGGTTCTAGCTTATGTCTTAATTGTGAAGGAACATAAGCATATGCAATACATCCAAATACTTTACAATGATCAAGAGTAGGCTTCTTACCCCACCATGCTTCATAAGGGGTTCCTCCATCCAAAGCTTTGCAAGGCAACCTATTCACAAGGTATGTTGCAGTGTTAATGGCTTCTGCCCATAAGTAATTTGGACAATTCTTTTCCTTCATCATGGCTCTTGCAAACTCTACAAGAGTCCTATTCCTCCTTTCTGCTACTCCATTCTGTTGAGGGGAGTACCTGCAAGTTACTTCTCTTTTGATACCTGCATTCCACAAATAATCATCAAACTCTTTAGAGAAATACTCTCCCCCTCCATCTGATCTTAACCTCTTGAGCTTTTGTCCTGTGATCCTTTCTGCATAAGCATGAAAATGTTTGAATGTCTTGAAAACTTCTGATTTATCCTTGATTACATACAAAGTAATCCACCTGGTTGCATCATCAACAAACAACACATAATATCTGGATCCATTTATGCTATAGTCCCTTGAGGGACCCCATACATCTGTATGAACCAATTCAAGCATATTTGAATGCTTGTACCCTGATTTGTTATAAGAACTCTTATGTGCTTTACCTAATTGACAAGCTTCACACTTGTACACCATATGTTGCCCTTCAATGTTTGGCAATCCAAGCACCACCTGATTCTTTGACATCTCCTTTATAGCTCTCTCATTGAAATGACCTAGCCTTTTATGCCATAGGTCTAATTCAGATACCTTTTGACTTCCATAGGTAAATAATGCATGTCCCACATTACCTTGGACCTTAAGAGTGAACAATCTTCCTTCCTTTTTTCCTGCAATTATGTTTCTATATCCCTGATTTGGATCTTGTACATAAACACCATCATTTGTGAATCTTACCTCATATCCTTTCTCCACAATTTGCCCTACACTTATCAAATTTTTAGGAATAGTAGGAACATAAAGTACCTTGCTCAGAAGTGTACTTCCACTCTTTGTCTTCACTGATCCAATGCTCTCCACTTTATGTTTGGTATTGTCACCTGTCTGAACTGTATGTCCATTCACCCTTGCTTCCATATCAGTCATCAAAGATAGATTCCCACTCAGATGGTTGCTGCACCCTGAGTCAATATAAAACACTCTTTGATCTTCTCCCATTGATTCATGAGTTGCATTCAAGATAAGAGTCATGTCATCCTTCTGATCTGTTGCATAATTGTAATAATTATTGTTGTAGGACTGAGATTGGAAGTTTCTTCCACCTCCTCTACCATATGATGTCCTACCACCTCTTCCTCTGAAATTGCCTCTTTGGTTTCTGCCTCCTCTACCTCTTTCATTATAATTCTGATTATTGCTTCCACCATTTTGATTGTTATACCAACAATCATTTGCCAAATGATTTGTTCTGCCACAAATCCAACAAGCTTTAGCATTATCTTTGTTCTTACCTCCTCTTCCTTTACCTCTGAAATTCATCTTTCCTTTTGTGAAGTTAGCTTGATTTGAATTCCCTTCATCATCATTTGATTGCTTTCCCTTGCCATTCTTTTTCTTGTCTTTGGAGTACATAGCTTGACTTGTACTTCTATCATTGTCTCCTTTAAGATCCTGCTCAAAGGTTAGCATGTGTCCTAGCAATTGATTAAGATCAGGAGTAAAGTGATCAAGTGACAACTCTATGGACAATATAAAAGGCTTCCACTTCTCATCTCCTCTCAAACCTGTAAGTATTTGTCTTACCAACTTTTCCTCTTCAATGTCTTCATCCACTGCTCCCAAGCTATCTGCAATATCTTTCATCCTTGCCACATAATCTGAAATTGATTGGGAGCTCTTCTTCTTGAAGGTTGTGAACTCAGCCCATAGTGAGGACTTCCTTGACTTAGTAGTATTTTGGAAATGCTCTTCCAAGGCATTCCAAACATCTGTAGCACTTTCCAAACCTCTGATGTGAGGTAAAAGGTAATCATTTACAGCCATGTAGATGATGCTCCTTGCTTGAGCATCCTTTCTCATCCAAGTCTTCAACATTGCAAGCTCTTCCCTAGTAGGAATACTAGGATCTGCAAACTCAGGTTTTTCTTCATCTCCTGTAATAAATGATATAAGATCTTTGCTCATGAGGTGTGCTTCCATCCTCATGGACCATGCTGGATAGTTCTCCCTATCTAGCTTCTCAATCTGCAAGCTTTCTCCCATCTTGTGTCCACCTGTGTATTGAAATCTTCAAGCTTTACAAACAATGTATGTACCTTTACTTCGAAGTAGACTCCTTTTGCCTTTCTTGATGTCAAATAGTCTTCTCCTCAAGCTTTGACTCCAAGCTTTCACTTCTTAGTCCTTCAAGTGCTGAATTTCTTGAATCTGCAGCAGTCGGGATCCTTCTTTCCTCAATTTGATGTCTCCTGCTCTGATACCACTGATGGAGAATGTTATTCTCCAAAAGAACAACCTATTCTTGTGATTAGAGCACCTCTATACCAAGAATAAGTCAAAACCTTCCACTCATTTAGAGGATCAATTACTAACTATCAAAAGGTTAATAAATTTGTGAAGGAGATGAAACACAGAGAAGTCTGCTGCACTATTTCTTCACATTGACCTATCAAACGTGTAAAGTTTTTGATGAAACTTTGTACGAAGTATCTCCTAGAGATTGCGCATCTACTCCAAGTTGAATTACTTCAAAAGATTAAGTATAACTTGAGAAATCAACTTCTCAAGTTACCTATGTCAGAAACTGTCATTCAGAACAGTCGATTTTACACCTGCAACTTTTAAGACTTGGTTCTCCTTGAATAGAACCCGTTTTCCAAAATGCTTCTAGACATGAGTAGCTTATCTTCCAACTTAAAGATTAAGTGCACAGATGCTATGAACAATAGTCATTCGGCAAGTCGGAGCAAAGGTTTCATCAAAATCAATGCCCCATTCCTAAGCAAAACCCTTTGTAACAAGCCTAGCCTTATACGTGTCACCTATTCCATCAGGTTTATGCTTTAGCTTGTATAACGACTTAGTTCCAATGGCCTTCTTGCCAAGAAGCAAGTCACATAAAGACTAGGTATCATTTTTCATGATAGCATCATAATCATATTGCAATGCAACCATCCAATGTTCATAATTTTGTGCTTCATCAAACAAAACAGGCTCAGTCTCATCATCGAGACTAGATGCAGCCATACCATACCAATCTGAGGCAAAAGAGGCACTCTGAGAGCCTGAAGGAGTATGATATGATAGAGATGCCTCTAACTTGGTATCACACGAAGTCTGCACTAGGCATTTTGACATAGTTTTTGCCTCCTCAATATCAGCTCTCTCATGAACAAGTGCATCATGTAAATCTGAATCAGAAATAGAACGACCTGCATCATCACATGAAACGTGCAATGTTGAGACGTTTTCTCACTAGGAAAAGCACTAGATTGTCCACCTGCAAAAAGAGGTAGCAAAATATCATACATGATTTTGGAGCTAATAGATGTCTCCTTCGTACATGAAAGTAAAGATTGAATAGCATCTTCAACAAAAAAATGTCAGGGCTAACCGAAATGCATTTAGTCTATAGGTGATACAAACAATAGCCTTTGCTTTCAGAACTATACCCAACAAAAATACATTTTATTGCTTTATCGTCCGATTTCGTGTGATGTTGTTCAGACACTAATGCATATGCTAGACAACCAAAAACACGTAGATGAGCGGCTGATGGCTTGTGACCATGTCAAGACTCATATGGAGTGATAGACTGCATTGCTTTAATGGGACACCAACTAAGTACATATGCTGCACACATGAGAGCCTCAAACCAAAAACTCTATGGTAAAGCCTGACCCTTGACCATACACCTCGCCATCTCCATGAGTGACATGTTCTTTCATTTAGCAACTCCATTGTGTTGAGGTGTATATGGAACTGTACACTGATGTTTTATCCCATGTTCAACAAGAAATGCATTAAAGTCAGAAGACATATATGTTGATATATTTAGGTAGTGATGTGTGTGAACACTCTAGAACCCCCGGGGCACTTTTTTCCCTCTTTAGGAGGTTTTTTTCCCCGGGCTTGTATATACGCCTATTGCCCTAATGGGCTACTTATCTTTGTACATTCTCTAGTAACACATTCAGTCTTGTGTGTTGTGCTCCAAGCTTCTTCTTCTTCCTTGTGTTGTTCGCGTGCTTCCACAGACGTCTAACTCCAACAATTGGTATCAGAGCAGGTCGTCGCTTCTTCTAGGGCGTCGTCGACACTCCTCCGTTTGCAGTCTCAGATTCGCATGAAATTTGGTGAGCATACTCAAGGTGTTTCCGAGATCAAAACAACTTCGCCTTGTCGTGCCGAAATCGCGATCTGAGCTCGTTTTGGCCTCCGAACGCACTATCGCAGCGCTTGTGCAGGCTATTTCGTCCTTTTATGCCAAAGGTATATACCAGTTTCTGTTTGCTAGTTTAAGCGTCTCGAAGTCTGCTACAGGTCTAGCAGAACTCGTCTGGGCAGTTCCGTTCAACTTTTTGAGATACAGTCAATTTTCTGCATCAAGGTATTTTAGTCACCGGCCATGGCTGAAAGCAGTGATGTATTCCGTATGTTGGCTGTTGAGGATAAGTTGGATGGTACCAACTACCCATTATGGGCTTATATGATGCGACATGTACTAGTTACAAAAGGATTGTGGAACATTGTGCAGGGTGTTGAAAGACGTCCTGTTACACCTGTAACGACAGGTACTGTAAATACAGGTGTTGGAGTTGATGAAGATGTTGTCGAAGATGATATTCTGCAGATTCCTGTTCGTGCTGCTGTTTCTGTTGCACCTACTACAGAGCAGATTCGTTGGGATGGCAGAGATGCCCAGGCACATGCATTGATAGCTTTGTCTGTCAAACGTGCAATTATTCCTCACATTCGCTCTTGCAGAACAGCAAAGGATGCTTGGGATACACTTACCACTTTGTACCAGGCTAGGAATGAGGCTCGTGTTGCTTACCTCCGAAAACAGTTGGAGAGTGAGCACATGAATGAAGGTGATTCTATGGAGAGTTTTCTTACAAAGATCAAAGACCTGAAGGAACAATTGATTTCTGTTGATGAGGTTATACCAGATAGCTCACTTGTGCAGACCGTTCTGAATGGTCTTCCTGATTCATATCAGAGTTTTGCCCCTACTCTTCGGTTGATGATGAAAGGCAATCCGAATGCCTTGTCATTTGAGGAATTAGTCTCTGTTCTGTTGCAGGAAGATCAGTCCAAGCAGAACAGGTCCATTATGCGTGTTGCAGATCAAGCTTTCTTAGCTGGTCAGAAGGGCAAAGGAAAATGGAGCTCTTCTACTAGTAAATAGAAATCTGCAAATGCTGCACAATCGAAGAACCAGGATAAAGATGAGAAGAAATCAGAAAAGCAGAAATTGTTCTGCAAGTATTGTAAAGGAAATGATCATATTATAAAGAACTGTCCAAAACTGGCTGCTAAAGAGGCAAAGAAGAAAGAGGCTTGAATGGTTGTTGCAAAGGCCTCTACACCAAAAACAGAGTCTGCAAATCTTGTGCAGGAAGAACAATGGGCGTTTACCACTGTCTGCAGTTTTGACCCATCTTCTCATGATTAGTGCATGTCTGCAGTAGACTTAGATGTTTGGTACTTTGACAGTGGGGCGACCATAGATATTACCTCGCAACGCAGCTTCTTCTCTTCACTTGAGCCTGCCCCTACAGGGAATACTGTCACATGCGCCAATAACTCCTCTTATCCTGTTATGGGAGTTGGTAAGATCATTCTGACTACTACTGATGGTAGTTCTTTCACTTTGTCAGATGCTTTATTTGTGCCAGGGATCAAAAAGAACCTGTTATCAGTTTCTGCATTAGCCAAGATTGGCTTGGTTGTGAAATTCGTTGATGACAGGTGTACAGTCCATGATCTCTCAAATGGCGATGTGATTATTGCTTCTGGCATTTTATGTCGTGGGCTGTATAAGCTCATAGACTATGAAAGATCTGTGAATGATTCGGCATGTGGAGTTCATGATTCTCAGGCTATGTCAGATGCAAAGCTTTGGCATGCACGCTTTGGTCATCTGAATTTTGCTAGTTTGTTATGCCTGCAAAAATCTAAAATGGTGTCCTCTTTGCCCAAACTTGAGGCACCAGGAAAACATGTTTGTGAAGGCTGTATTTTGGGCAAAATGCAGCGTTCTTCCTTTCCAAAAGATGGTTCAGTTCGGGCTACGCAGAAATTGCAGCTTGTACATAGTGATGTTTGTGGTCCTATGCAGACACCCTCTTTTGGAAATTACCTTTACTTCGTGACTTTCATTGATGGTTTTTCCAGGCATGCATGGGTATATCCACTCAAAGCAAAGTCCGAAGTGTTCATGTGCTTCAAATAGTTTTTGGTTTTGGCTGAAAATCTATCAGCATTTAAAATGGGCACCCTCCATTCTGATCGGGGGGGGGAATATATGTCTTCAGATTGCAATGCATTTCTGGCTGAACGTGGGATAAAACACAAGTGTACAGTGCCGTATACACCTCAACAGAATGGAGTTGCTGAACGAAAGAACAGGTCACTCATGGAGATGGAGAGGTGCATGGTCAAAAGTCAGGCTTTACCACATAGTTTTTGGCTTGAGGCTGTCATGTGTGCAGCATATGTACTGAACAGATGTCCCACTAAAGCGTTGCAGTCTATCACTCCATATGAGGCTTGGCATGACCGCAAGCCATCTGTTGCTCATCTGCGTTTTTTTGGTTGTTTGGCATATGCATTAGTGCCTGAACAACATCGCAGAAAATTGGATGATAAGGCAGTAAAATGTATTTTTGTTGGGTACAGTTCTGAAAGTAAAGGCTATCGTCTGTATCATCCATAGACTAAACGCATTCTGGTTAGCCGTGATGTTGTCTTTGTGGAAGATGCTATTCAACCATTACTTTCATGTACTAAGGAGACATCTGTTAGCTCCAAAGACATGTATGATACTTTGATGCCTCTTTTTACAGGTGGACAGGCTAGTGCTGGTCCTAATGAGGCAACTTCTCAGCCTTTGCAGGTTTCATATGATGATGCAGATCATTCCATTTCTGATGCAGATTTACATGATGCACTTGTTGATGAGAGAGCTGATATTGAGCAGGCAAAAAGTATGCCAAAATGGCTGGTGCAGACTTTGCATGACAGCAAATTAGATGCACCTTTGTCATATCGTACTCGTTCAGGCTCTCATAGTACCTCCTTTGCATGAGATTGCTATGCTATGGCTGCATCTAGTCTCTGTGATGAGAATGAGCCTGTTTCTTTTGATGAAGCACAAAATTCAGAAAATTGGATGGCTGCTATGCAATCTGAATATGATGCTATAATGAAGAATGGTACATGGTCTTTATGTGACTTGCCTCCTCGCAAGAAGGCCATTGGCACTAAGTGGGTATACAAGCTGAAGCGTAAACCTGATGGTACAGTTGACAGGTATAAGGCTAGGCTTGTTGCAAAGGGTTATGCACAGGAAAGAGGCATTGATTTTGATGAGACCTTTGCACCTACATGTCATATGACTACTGTTCGGAGCATTTGTGCACTTGCAGCCCATCATGGTTGGAATGTACATCAGTTGGACATTAAAACAACATTTCTAAATGGTGACTTGCATGAAGAAGTGTATGTTTTTCAGCCCCGTGGCTTTGTGCAGAAAGGGCATGAAAACCAGGTTTGGAGGTTAAAGAAGGCATTATATGGTTTAAAGCAATCACCACGTGCTTGGTATGAGAAGATACATGCCTATCTGATTGCACATAGTTTTGAGAACAATCCAACTGAAAGCACCTTATATGTTAAACGTGCTAATGATGTGCTTCTGATCATTGTTGTCTATGTTGATGACATGCTGCTCACTGGTCGTATTGAGACACATATTGCTGATTTTAAGGCTGTTTTGCATGCCTCATTTGAGATGTCTGATTTGGGGCATTTGCATCACTATTTGGGTATCCAGTTTATGCACGTTGATGGTGGAATGGCGTTGTGTCAAACGAAATATATTGACACATTATTGCAGCGTTTTGGCCTTGAAGACTGTAAGCCTATTGCCACTCCTATGGAGACATGTTTACGATTGAGTCTTCATGATGCTGGAGATGCATTTGATGTTGTTCTCTATCAGCAGGCTGTTGGATGCTTGATTTACTTATGCATTACTCGGCCAGATATTCAGTTTGCTGTCTCACAGATGAGCAGGTTTATGCATTGCCTAGGAGTCACGCATTGGAAAGCGGTTAAGCGCATCTTTCGCTACTTGAGTGGTACTCGACTACTTGGGTTATTTTATCCCAAGGGGGGATCACTACCGCCAGATTTGCATGCTTTTTTTGACTCAGATTGGGCTGGTTGCTACGACACTCGTGTGTCCACCAGTGGTTTTTGCTTCATGCTTGGTAGCTCATGTATATCTTGGTTGAGCAAGAAGCAGCCTACTGTGGCCACTTCCAGTTGTGAGGCTGAGTATAGGGCAGCTTTCACAGCGACTGTTGAGTGTGTGTGGCTCAGACGCCTTATGGCTGATTTGGGTGTTGGCCAGTCTTCTGCCACCACCATCTTCACTGACAGTCAGAGCGCATTGGCAGTTGCGAGGAACCCTGTGTTCCATGCTCGCACTAAGCACATTGAGGTGCATTATCACTATGTCAGGGAGAGGTTCTCTGCTGGGGAGATCAGCTTGGCATATGTGCCCATGCAGGAGAACATTGCAGACCTTTTCACGAAGGCTCTGCCTAGGGAGAAGTTTGAAGCTTTCCGCAAAGCTTTGGGCTTACTTCCTTTTGTGGAGTGATTTCCACATAGCTTGGCACTTCCTTATACATGAGTGCCAGCTCGTTGTTCACCGCATCACTCCCAGGGGGGATTTGTTGATATATTTAGGTAGTGATGTGTGTGAACACTCTAGGACCGCCGGGGCACTTTTTTCCCTCTTTAGGAGGTTTTTTTCCCCCGGCTTGTATATACGCCTATTGCCCTAATGGGCTACTTATCTTTGTACATTCTCTAGTAATACATTCAGTCTTGTGTGTTGTGCTCCAAGCTTCTTCTTCTTCCTTGTGTTGTTCGCGTGCTTCCACAGACGTCTAACTCCAACAATATATTCCCCCCTCGATGAGAATGGAGGGTGCCCATTTCACATGTCAGATTTTTAGCCAAAACCAAAAACTATTTGAAGCATATAAACACTTTGGACTTGGCCTTCAATGGATATACCATGCATGCCTAGAAAAATCATCAATGAACATCATTAAGTAAAGATAGTTCCCAAAAGAGGGTGTCTGCATAGGACCACAAACATCACTATGAACAAGCTACAATTTCTGAGTAGCTAGAACAAAACCATCTTTTGGGAGGGAGGAAAGCTGCATTTTGCCTAGAATACAGCCTTCACATACATGTTTACTGGGTGCCTCAAGTTTGGGCAAAGAGGACACCATTTGAGATTTGTGCAAGCATAGCAAACTAGCAAAATTCAGATCACCAAAGCATGCATGCCAAAAGCTTTGCATCTGATGTCGCTTGAGAATCATGTACTACACATGCTGAACCATTCACAAATCTTTCATAGTCGATGCGCTTATACAACCCACGATATAGAATGTCAGAAGCAATAATCACGTCACCATTTGATAGATCATTAACTTTACACCTCTCATCAATAAATTTCAAAACCAAGCCAATCTTGGCTAAAGCCAAAACTCATAAGAGATTCTTCTTGATCCCATGCATAAGAGATGCATCTAACAAAGTGAAAGAACTACCATCAATAGTAATCAGAATGAACTTACCAACTGCCATGGTAGGATAAGAGGCATTGTTCGTGCATGTGATAGTATTCTGTGTAGGGGCAGGCTCAAGTGAAGTGAAGAAACTATGCTGCGAGGTAATATGTCTCGTTGCCCTACTATCAAAATATCAAACATCTGAGTCTACTATAGACATACACTGCTCATGAGAAGATGGTTCAAAGCTACAAATAGTACTAAATGCCCATTCTTCATTCTGCACAAGATTAGCAGACTCTATTTTTAGTGTAGCGGCCTCTACAACAACCATTCCAACTTCTTTTTTCTTTGCCTCTTTAGTAGCTAGTTTTGGACAGCTCTTAATAACATGATCATTTTCTTTACAGTATTTGCAAAATAATTTTTGATTTTATGATTTCTTGTCATCTCTGTCTTCCTTCTTCAAATGTACAACATTTGCAAATTTTTGCTTACTAGTAGTTGAGCTCCATTTACCTTTGCCCTTCTGACAAGCAAGGAAAGGTTGATCTACAACATGCATAATAGAACTCTTCTGATTGATCTAATCTTCCTGCAAGAGAAAAGAAACTAACTCCTCAAATGACAAGGCATTTGGATTTCCTTTCATCATCAAATGAGGAGTAGAAGCAAAACTTTGATATGAATCAGAAAGTCCATTCAGAACGGTTTGCACAAGTGAGCAATCTGGTATAACTTCATCATCAGAAATCAATTGTTCCTTCAAGTATTTGATCTTTTTTAGAAAAATGTCCATAGAATCACCTTCATTCATATGCTCACTCTCCAACTATTTTCAGAGGTAAGCAACACGAGCCTCATTCCTAGCCTGGTACAATGTAGTAAGTGTATCCCAAGCATCCTTAGCTATTTTGCAAGAGCGAATGTGAGGACTAATGGCACATTTGACAAACAAGGCTATCAATGCATGTGCTTGAGCATCTTTGCCATCCCAAGCAATTTGCTCTACAGTAGGTGCAACAAAAACTGCAACACGAACATGAATCTGAAGAATATCAGCATCTTCAATGCCATCTACATTAGCTTTAATACCTTTATTTGTAGGTGTAATAGGATATTTTTCAACACCGTCCACAATGTTCCATAGTCCTTTTGCAACCAATACATGTCGCATCATATAAGCCCACAATGGGTAATTGGTACCATCCAACTTATCCTCAACAACCAACATATAGAATGCATCTCTGCTTTCAGCAATGGCCATTGACTAAAATACCTTGATGCAAAAAATGACTGTCTCTGAAAAAGTTGAACAGAAGTACCTTGACGAGTTTTGCTAAACTTGTAGCAAAATTCAAGATGCTTATAATGGCGAACCAAAATTGGTATATAACTTTGGCACAAAAAAGATGAGATAGCCTGCATAAGCACTGCAATAGTGCGTTCGGAGGTCGAAACCAGCACAGATCGTGATTTTGGCATGAAAAGGATAAGCAGTTTTGATCTCCTAATCAGCATGAGTATCATACCAACTTATGTGCGATTCTCAGACTATGACTAGAGGGGTGTCAATGATGCCCTAGATGAAGCGACAACTTGCTCTAATACCAACTGTTGGAGTTAGACGTCTACGAAAGCATGCAAACAATGCAAGGAAGAAGAAGAAGCTTGGAGCACAACACACAATACTGAATGTATTACCACTAGAATGTACAAAGATAAGTAGCCCATTAGGGCAATAGGCCTATATGCAAGCCGAGGGGAAAAAACCTTCTAAAGAGGGAAAAAAGTGTGCCGGCAATCCTAGAGTGTTCACACACATCACTACCTAAATATATCAACACAGATATGTTGAAAAAAGAAGGAAAAATATGTTCTTCCACACACAAGAAGAGAAACACCTTCAAGATCACATGAAGAAAGTCCTTTGAGACTATCTAGGAGAGTGATGCATCTTGTGGATAGACTAAATCTATATGTTCATTCTATGAAGCTTCATTATGCATACATCGCAGAGAGAATCAAGCATGATGAACCAAAGAAATTTCATAAAGCATCACGAAATGAAGGTCTGTGCAAAGCAATGGAGGATGAAATGAAAACATTGAAGAAGAATGATACATGGGAATTAGTGAAATTTGCACCATATAAGAAAGATATCATGTGCAAATGGATGTACAAAGTGAATTGAAAAAGTGATGGTTCATTGGAGAGATATAAAGCATGTGTAATTGCAAAATGAAATGCACAAGTATATGGAATCCATTATGATGAAATGTCTAGTCCACTTGCAAAAATGACAAGGGGTGAGAAGCCTGATTGCATGGGCTACTATGAAAAATTGGAAATTGTTTAAAATAGATATTAAGACTGCACGTTTTAATGGTAAATCGCATGAGGAAGTGTGTATGCAGTAGTCAAAATGTTACATGCATCTAAAGTCTCTTGACTATGTATTAAAAATTTGAAGAAAGCACTATATGGATTTAAACAAGCACCAAGAGCATGGCATGAACAATTTACTAAAAATCTATTGGATCTTGATTACATGCGATCAAAAGGTTGATTAATCACGATTTGTATGGAATCATGGAAGCAAAACAATTCTATTCCATTTATGCTGATCCGTTGATCATTATTGTCAATGAGGAAAAGAGGACTTTTGATCTGAAGAAGAATCTAAAATCTGAATTTTTGATACCCTAACGGGTTACTTATCTTTGTACATTCTAGTCGTAATACATTCAATATTGTGTGTTGTGCTCCGAGCTTCTTCTTCTTCTTTGTGCTATTCGCGTGCTTCTGCAAACTTCTAACTCCAATAACTGGTATCAAAGCAAGTCGCAGCTTCATCTAGGGCATGGTCGACACTCCTCCGATCATAGTCTCAGAATAGCACGAAATTTGGTGTGCATACTGAGGCTGATTAGGATATCAAAAAAGTTTTTTTGTGTGGTGCCAAAATCACAATCTGAGCTCATTTTGGCCTTTGAATGCATTGTCATAGCACTTGTGTAGGCTATTTCATCTTTTTATGCCAAAGATATATAGAGGTTTCAGTTTTCTAGTATAAGCATCTCAAAGTCTGCTACATGTCTAGCAGAATTCATTTGGGTAATTATGTTTAACTTTTTGCGATACAATCGTTTTTTTGCATCAAGGTATTTTAGTTAATGGCCATGGCCAAAAGCACTCATGTAGTTGGATGATATCAATTATCCATTGTGGGCGTATATGATGCGCCATGTAATAGTCACAAAAGGACTTTGGAAATATTTTGCAGGGTGTTGAAAAATGTCTTATTACACACGTGAACATAGGTACTGCAAATATAGGTACTAAAGGTGATGCAGATGGTGTCGAAGATGGTGATATTTTGCAGATTCATGTTCGTGTTGTTCCTCACATTCGCTCTTGGAGAACAACTAAGCATGCTTGGGATACACTTACCACATTGTACCAAACTAGGAATGAGGCTCATGGTGCTTACCTCCGAAAACAATTGGAGAGTGAGCACATGAATGAAGGTGATTCCATGGATAATTTTTTAACAAAGATCAAGGATTTGAAGGAACTGTTAATTTTTGCTGATGAAGTCCTTTCTGACACTTCACTTGTCCAAATTGTTCAGAATGGTCTCTTCACTTATATTACAGTTTCGCTTCTACTCTTTGTCTGATGATGAAAGGCAACCAAAATGCCTTAACATTTGAAGAGTTAGTTTTTGTTCTATTGTAGGAAGATTAGACTACAAAGGATAGGTCGATTATGCGGGTGCAGATCAAGCTTTCTTGGCTAGTTAGAAGGGCAAAGGAAAATGGAGCTCTTCTAATAGTACGCGGAAATCTCCTAATTTTGTAGAATCGAAGAAGGAAGACAAAGATGAGAAGAAATCAGAAAAGCAGAAATTGTTTTGCAAATACTGTAAAGAAAATGATCATGTCATTAAGAGTTGTCCTGAACTCGTTGCTAAAAGAGACCTATGTGAAGACCTACAAGAGCTGAGCTTTATGCCATATCAAGGTGTGATTACAAGGCACACATATGTATCAGTAAGTCATTGTATTGTACAACCAATATACTTTCATTTTCATGATTATTTGAGTTCATCTTTCCATGTTCTTGTGAAGTGTACTACTCACTGCCATTACTCTCAGTTTTTCTTAGTCAGCTTGCAGAGATGTTTTCTCTGAGCTTGGTGCATCATTTTTAGTGATTTAACTTGATAAAGTTAGCTCTATAAGTTTATTGTAGGCTCACAAATTTTCATGTCATTTGGATGTTGCAATCTTCAGTTATGTTCATTTGAAGTCAACAGGGTCTGTTCATCTTCACTTCTCTGTCAGCTACCCGACTTTTTTCACTCACCTTGTTAGAGCCATTTCTCAGTGGTTACTCATCCAAATTCAGTGATTTAAATCTTGTTGGATTCACTTTAGTGTCTAGTATAACCCAAGAACATACCTATCCATCTCTTCACACATGTGTGCACTAGAATTAGATGTTTGGTACTTCGATAGTGGGTTGACCAAACATATTACCTTGCACCGCAGTTTCTTCTCTTCACTCAAGCCTACCCCTACAAGGAATACTGCTACATATGCCAACAACTCCTCTTATCATGTTATGGGACTTGGTAAGATCATTATGACCACTATTGATGGTAGTTCTTTTACGTTATTAGATGCTTTATTCATGCTACGGATCAAGAAGAATCTCTTATTAGTTTTGGCTTTAGTCAAGATTCACTTGGTTGTGAAATTTGTTGATGATAGATGTACAATTCATGATCCATCAAATGGCGACGTGATTATTGCTTCTAGCATTTTATCTCCTGGGTTGTAAAAGCTCATAGATTATGAAAAATCTGTGAATGACTCAGCATGTGTAGTACATGATTCTTAGGCTATTCTAGATGCAAATCTTTGGCATGCATGCTTTGGTCATCTACATTTCGCTAGTTTGCTACATGTGTAGAAATCTAAAATGGTGTCCTCTTTGCCCAAACTTGAGGCACTTGGTAAACGTGTATGTGAAGGCTCTATTATGGGCAAAATGTAGCATTCCTCATTCCCAAAATATGGTTCTGTTTGAGCTACATAAAAATTGTAGCTTGTTCATAGTGATGTCTCTACTCCTATGCAAATACCCTCTTTTGGAAACTATCATTACTTGGTGACTTTTATTGATGATTATTCTAGGCATGCAGGCATATATCCATTGGAAGCAAATTCAAAAGTGTTCATTTGCTTCAAACAGTTTTTCGTTTTGGATCAAAATCTAATAGCATGCAAAATGGGCACCCTCCGTTCTGATCAAGGGGGAGGATACATGTCTTCTGACTTTAATGCATTTCTAGTTGAACAAGGGATAAAACATCAATGTGCAGTGCCATATACACCTTAACAAAATTTAGTTTTTGAATGGAAGAACAAGTCACTCATGGAGATGGCAAGGTGTATGGTCAAGAGTCAGGCTTTACCACACAGTTCTTGGCTTGAGGTTGTTATGTGTGCAACATATGTATGTAACAGGTGTCCCACTAAAGCATTGTAATCTATCACTCCATATGAGGCTTAACATGGTCGCAAGCCATCTGTTGCTCACTTGCGTGTTTTTGGTTGTCTGGCATATGCATTAGTGCACAAACAACATCGTAGAAAATTGAATGATAAAAGTAGTTAAATGTATTTTTGTTGGGTACGATTTTGAAAGCAAAGGCTATCGTCTGTATCATCCACATACTAAATGCATTTTGGTTAGCCATGATGTTGTTTTTGTGGAAGATACTATTAAACCCTTACTTTCATGTACGAAGGAGAAATTTGTTAGCTCCAAAGACATGTATGATACTTTGTTGCCTCTTTTTATAGGTGGACAGTCTAGTGCTAGTTCTAATGAGCCAACTTCTCTGCCTTTGTAGGTTTCATGTGATGATGGAGATCATTCTATTTCTAATGGATATTTACATGATGCACTTGTTGATGAGAGAACTCACATTGAGGAGGCAAAAACTATGGAAAAATGGCAGGTGCAGACTTTGTCTGATAGCAAATTAGATGGACCTTTGTCATATCATACTCGTTTAGGCTCTCATAGTGGCTCATTTGCATCAGATTGTTATGCTATGGCTGCATCTAGTCTTTGTGATGGGAATGAGCTTGTTTCGTTTGATGAAGCACAAAATTTAGAAAATTGGATGGCTGCTATCTGAATATGATGCTAGAATGAAGAATGGTACCTAGTCTTTACGTGACTTGCCTCCTAGCGAGAAGGCCATTGGCACTAAATGGGTATACAAGTTGAAGCGTAAACCTAATGGAATAGTTGACATGTATAAGGGTAGGCTTTTTGCAAAGGGTTATGCATAGGAAAGAGGCATTGATTTGGACGAGACCTTTGCTCCGAATGACTACTGTTCGTAGCATCCGTGCACTTGCAGCTCATCATGGTTGGAATGTACATGACTTGGACATTAAAATAGCATTTTTGAATGGTGACTTTGTGTGTTTTTTAGCCCCGTGGCTTTGTGTAAAAAGGACATGAAAACTAGCTGTGTAGTTTAAAGAAGGCATTATATGGTTTAAATCAAGCACCACATGCTTGGTATCAAAAGATACCTGCCTATATGATTGCACAAGGTTTTGAGAACATTCCAACTGAGAGCACCTTATATGTTAAGTGTGCTAGTGATGTGCTTCTAGTCATTGTTGTTTATGTTGATAACATGTGGCTCATTGGTCCTCATGAAAAGCATATTGCTGATTTTAAGGCTGATTTGCATGCTTCATTTGAGATGTCTGATTTGGGCATTTGCATCATTATTTTGGCATTCACATTATGCAAGTTAATGGTGGAATGGATTTGTTTCAAACAAAATATATTGATACATTTCTACAGCATTTTGGTCTTGAAGACTGTAAGCCTATTGCCACTCCTATGGAGACAGGTTTATGATTGAGACTTTATGATGCTAGAGATGCATTTGATGTTGTTCTCTATGAGCAAGCTATTGGATGCTTGATTTACTTATGCATTACTAGGCCATATATTCAGTTTGTTATCTCATAGATGAGTAGGTTTATGCATTGCTCAGTGTCAAGCATTGGTAGGTGGTTGAGTGCATATTTTGCTACTTGAGTGGTATCCAAATAGTTGGATTGTTTCATCCCAAAGGGGGGATCACTACCGCCAGATTTGCATGCTTTTTCTCATTGTGATTGGGCTGGTTGCTATGAGACTCGTGTGTCCACTAGTGGCCTTTGATTCATGGTTGGTAGCTCATGTATATCTTGGTTGAGAAAGAAGCAACCTATTGTGGCTACCTCTAGTTGTGAGGCTGAGTATAGGGTAGCTTTCACAGTGATTGTTGAGTGTATGTGGCTCAGATGCCTTATGGCTAATTTGGGTGTTGGTCAGTCTTCTTTCACCACCATCTTCACTGATAGTTAGAGTGCATTGGTAGTGGCGAGGAGCCTTGTGTTCCATGCGCCCACTAAGCACATTGAGGTGCATTATTATTATGTCACGGAGAAGTTCTCTGATGGAGAGATTAGCTTGGCATATGTTCCGACATGGGAGAGCATTGAAGACCTTTTCACAAAGGCTCTACCTAGGGAGAAGTTTGAAGCTTTCCACAAACCTTTGGGCTTACTTCCTTTTGTATAGTGATTTCCACATAGCTTGTCACTTCCTTACACATCAGTGCCAGCTCCGTTTTCACCGCATCAATCCTAGGGAGGATTTGTTGATATATTTAGGTAGTGATGTGTGTGAACATTCTAGAACCATGAGGGCACTTTTTTCCTCTTTAGATATTTTTTTCCCCTGGATTGTATATATGCCTATTGCCCTAACGAGTTACTTACCTTTGTACATTCTAGTGGTAATACATTCAGTATTGTGTGTTGCGCTCCCAACTTCTTCTTCTTCCTTGTGTTGTTCACATGGTTTCACAGACATCTAACTCCAACAACAATGCAAGTATATGCTAGAAATGCTTGAGAACTCTTGCAAACTTATTGAAACACCACTTCATGCTAATACTAAGCTTGTAGATGATGGAACATACTTGAATGATGTAAATGTATATAGGAAGATGATTGGAAGTTTAATTTATGCAACAAAGAAGAGACCACGTTTGAGCTTTGTAGATTTCTTCGTGAGTCATGCAAAGTGCACTTGGATGCACTAAGACGCATGTTAACATATGTAAAAGGAAAATGCAAATTTGGGTTGTTTTATGAGAGAAACATTCACGCATGTATACATGCATACATAGATCGAGATTGGGCAAGAAATCACTTTCTATGTGAGAGGGTCACTGAAGGAGAAGTAGAGCTAATTCACGTCAACACTAGAGAACAAGTGACATATATTTTAACCAAAGCTCTTCTTAAAGAAGCTTTAGGAGTTAGGAAGTTTTAGTTTGTATCTAGGTTTCATTTCATGGTGACTTCATCTTTTATGGACATATGTATTGATTTCATTTTGTATTCAACCCCATGGTGAGCTTTAAGGGAAGATTTGATAATGACTCTCTCTATTTACTTCATCATCTTCATGTGTGTGTGTGTGTGTGTGTTGGCTGATATGGAGGCTCCATAGCCTCACACTTCTACTCACACTTATGACCACTATTTTCACACTTCTTCTCACATTTCTCTTCACAAAAGTTTTCATAAACCTTTCTGCTTCTCATGACACATATTCTATGGAAATACATTTTCTCTCTTATTGGGTACACTATATTCTATGATATATGAGCTCTTAAGACCCCTAACGTTTAGACATCATAGAGTGTTTTTCCTTGAGAGCAACAATGTTAAAAGCAAGTGGGCTTCAATGAGAGGGACGAAAGATTTATCAACCTTCTTTGTAAAGGCGGATCGAAAATTCTCTTTGCCTTTTAGGCGAAAGAATTTCGAATTGTAAGAAGCCCCCACCTTTAAAAAATCATAGTGTTTTTACTTGAGAACAAGATTAAAAGCAAGTGGGCCCCCATGAGAGGGACGAAAGATTTATCAACCTTCTTTGTAATGTCTTCTCGCAAGATGTAAGAAACCCTTGCTTTGTGGGATTCGTGAGGTCCCATGGGTGCTAAGCCCATTCACTTGTACAATTGTTGTTTCTATCAATTGAAGCTCGGGAGAGTAGGGTATTGCTGAACTTCCTTTTGGTAAAAAATGTACTTATCCTTTATGTAATCTTCCTTCTAGTAAGTAACCCAATAGCACTACTTAATCTGCTTTCTAGTAGATAGCCCCAAAACACTAACTAATTTATAACGTAAATCATAATAAGACTTTACAGATGATTAATATAGTGCTCGATTTGTATTAAAATGGAGTGCTCAATACCAGGAATGGAATTTAATAGGACCTTCTTGCCACAAATTTTATTATGAATTCTGTAGAATTTGTGCTTCAGGAGCTCAAAATGGTTGGGGTCTTTATCCGTTGGACGATAGCTGTGACTTGTTGACTTGTTGAACAAACAAGTCTTTGCATGAATATAGCGATCTATGCTGGCTGAAAGCACCATGATTACGCTTTGTCCTCTCAAACAGACACTCTCTAAAAGGACCTAAATCTACGGAATATGTAGCTAAATTCGATAATACTGCATATGGTTTGAAAAAGGTTCTACCATTCTAGGATTTTGATGATTTCCTGCATTCTTGATCCTTTTCACCGTCTCTGTATGGTTCACAGCTAACATGGGTTGAGCACTTCATTATATATAAATTCCAATTGGTGATACGCATTCTTCCTCATAGCTAAGATTGAGAGACTATATGAAGAGATGGCGCATATGCTGACATTAATATTCCTACAGAAATATCTCATTCTTTCTCCATTATATGAGAACCTTTTAGGATATATAATAATTCTAAGTACATTGTGGCAGCCTTCGACAAATTCAATAAAAATGATAAAGTAGTTTTTAAAGACACGTGTTCCACTTTTAGTCACAATTTATTGTCTCAAAGAGCTAAATGAATAACATTTTTTTTTAATGGAGGTTTGGCGGAGGCCTACTCCCAGGGCTTTAACTTTGAAATTGCAACTGTACAAGGAAGGGCATAGTACCCATGGGATCTCTCTTATCCCACAAGGACAGGGGCTTACAAGATTGGGTTAAACGGCAGTCACAACTATCACAGGGCTAGAAAAACGGTGGCACATCAGCCACATGCTACATCTTTCCAAGATACACATTTCCCTTACATGTTACTGGTGGGGGTTGAACCCTTGCCCCTGCCTCAAGAGGCGAGAGGTCCAACCACCCGGATAGCGGCATGGGACCTAAATGAATAACATTGAAGATGTTAAGCGATTGTTTAATTAAAACAGAGATGCCCCAGATAATGATGACAATGATGTACATGATACTTAAAACGAGAAAAAATATTAACGTACCTTTGTTTCATATTTCCCCAGTACCAAACATTTCATAAATACACCTAGAAGGAAGGTACATGAGGAAGCTAAAATGGACATTGATTCCTTTATAGTATCGACCTCCTTTCCTTCTCCTTTTATTTTTGGTGTAGAGAGAAAGAGAGTGAATGAGAGATGGAGAGCGTGTGGGGTAGTTATTATAAAACGGTTGGTTGCATAAGATACAAAGTGCATTAGATACAAACTTGGAGTCCAAAGAAGATTGAATGCATTGGGCTATCTTTTTGGCATGAAAGACAAAGATCTCTCTCTCTTTCTCTCTCCATAGTCATTCGCAAAGATATAGAGTGGGCAGGAGGCATTATAGAGGCATGCAGTACCTTGGAATGTTGAATAAAAGAAAGCTTAACAGGGCCATGCATTGGACAGTGATGATTACCTGTCCGTCAGGTACACATGAGTTCATCTACACATGTGATGATCCGGTTCTTTTGTGGACATAAACGGGTCTCTTTATTATTATTTGGCTGCCTGTCGTGAGCATGAAAGGTCAATGGTTATCTGTCGGTTACTTATTCCCCCTTCTTAAAGTTGCGGAGTCCATCCCCACTGTAAAGATGATGTTTGAATTACATGAACACCGGAGCGCAACATGCAGATTTTGGATATATGTACAAGGGTCTAAAAGAAGGGCAACAGCCGTAAATGTCCTTGGATGGATCATGACGGTGTCATACCATAGAACGTGTGCTTCTGTATATGAGAGAGAGAGAGAGAGATTTCTACACGCTCTCCTTTCCTCTTCTTCTGTTATACAGTATACTTTTGGAGCTCTATTCTCGGCCTACGTCGATCATGTGGAGAAATCCGCGTGGGAAGAGGAGGCAGGCCGTTGTTTTCGTTGTAAACAGCTATGAACAGAGAAATAATTGGTTATCTATTGGGCCTTAGAAGCTCAAAAGAATGCCCACATCAACGTTTCCACTGGACCCTCGAACAGATTAGCTGTAACGAAGGGGATACACATGGGACAAGATGGGCATTAGTCCAATAAAGGTTTGTATGCAACGATATTGCTTTAGTAAGTATTTTATGCAGAGGGTTTTATTTATTTTGCAGGAAGTACTTCAATCCAAGGTTGATATGTAGAGGGTACTGCTTCGCTCTCGCGAAGAAATGCAATCGGACACTAAAGTAGCACAATAATAGTGTTTATATAAGCAGAGAAAGAAAGAGAGAGCGATGGAAAAATTGTTTAGTAACAAAACTCCTTGAAAAATAGATACATATCTATATAGTTCAGGACTAGAAATTCTTTTGCCATACCGTCGACTATGATAGTTTCAAGCGCTTGAACGTTTTTCTCAACATAGAGATTAACGATATTACAATCATCCACTCTATCAACAAAAAAGAAAAAAGCAAAATTCAGGAATTTTAAATATATCTATATGTATGTTTTTTTCAAGTTTTCCATAAGTTGTGTACATTCCACATAGGTACGAAATTTGTTTGTACATTCACACCTACACATCTATAAAAGTATATCTCGAACAAATAGTCTCCAGGACAAAGAATTTTTTACTTAGTAGCAGTACAAGCAGAACACAAATTAGTGGAACTAAAAGGATATACCTACATGAGTGTAGGTAAATCCATTGGAGAATCAATTTGCGATGTGAAGCACTAATTTCGCCAACGTTTACAAATTTCCATCGGTATATCCGTTAATATAGCAATTCTACAAAATGTATTTCTAATTTCTTTTATTCGGGTTACCCATAGATGTACCCATGGTTATAATGATGCTTATACCAACACTTTTATTTTATTTTCATGTTATTCCCACGATAGCAGATTGGCCTGTATATATGCATCTTTATTTATTTTCTCATTGAAACTTGTTATTTATTCTGTTTCATTACACAAAACAAATCTTCGTAAGTGAAGAAAAAAAATAAAGAAAAATTACAATTAAAGAGATTAATGAATTCATATGATTAATAAATAAACAAGTACACATTTACATGCACACATATAGACATATATGCAATACACTCACATTTATATACACATAGATACATAAACACATACATAGTCTCACACACATACACACAATTATACAAAGACATACATACACACATAAACAGAGACATATATATACACATACATACACACAAATACACTCACACACATACATACACACATAAACCCATACACATACATAATTATAAACACATAAAAACACACACACACACATAGCTTTAGAGGCTTTATCTTCTTCAACTCAAACTATGAAGATTCAATCAAATAATGAGGCAACGTCCTCATGCAGATGTTTGGTGACTAGGAAAGGAGATTCTAATGGAGATTATGGATTCTTTGTAACCTTACTTGATGATAGCAGAAGGATGCCTTGATTCTATTTGATAAGACACAAATCATATTTCCTTTATTATTTTAAGATCTTCAAGGCACTCGTAGAGAAGGAATGTGGTAGATACATATTCAAATGTGTAAGGTCACATAAGAGGGGAAATACTAATCCAATGATTTTTGTGATTTCATGGAATCCAATAGCATGGACACATTACATGCACGTACAAATCTCAACAACATGGGCCAATAGAACGAATGAATAGATATGTTGATGAGTGTGCTAGAGATATGATGAAGGAGATGGGAATGCCCAGATCCTATTTTGTAGATGTCTCAAACACTACCGTATACATTATGAATTAAGTTACTACTTACGGTACAAATTCTTTAACACCATATGAAGTAGGGTAAAAATGAAAGGCGTATATATCAGACTTAAGAGTCTTTGGGTTTTCTTGTTGTCTTGATAGCAAGTTAACTAAGGAGTAAACTAGATCATATGATGATATGTTAGAGATGTGTACTCATAGGTTATGCATGGAGGAATAATAGGTTCAAAAAAGAATTTAGAATCTTCAACTATCCAAGAGGAATGGAACCAATGAAGGAACCACACGAGTATAGATCCCAAGAGGTCTATGACATGGATAAGGAGGATAATCAAGATGATTTTACCACTAGCAAGGATAACAATCAATATGGTTAGAGATTTATCATTGGTTCCACTATTCCATATCCATATGCAAAGAAAGAAAGTATTCTTTAAGGCAAGCTCTTTTTGGCGTTTCCATGGATGAGACCTATTAAAAGAAAGTACCCCTTCCATTGCACTCTAGCTTCTAAGAAAAAATAAGAGGTGAAAAGCATGAAACTTAGGTATATAATCTTGGTCCAATAATACATAAATGGTATTAAAAATAATAGTGCTTTCCTTCAATGTTTAGGGATTTATTAACCCCTCAAAATCACTTATTAATGGCCAATGGATTTGGGAGAAACAAATTAACCTACATCAACTTCTTAAAAGTGTAGAGAATCTAAAATGGCCACTCCTCCATCAAGAATGACAACCATCCAGGTTCAAACGCCACCTTAAAGTTTGTGGCAACAATGTGATTGGCTTCAAGACCTTGCTGCCATCCTATTTTATGGGTTCCTTGTAGCATTTACACCATAGATGGATTGTAGCTTCTTTTAGTAGGCATCATACCTTTTCCATCACCTCCCTATACACCCTGAAACATGATCTAGACATCTTGGCCTTGGATATCATCCCTTCTGGAGATTTCAACATGGTGGAGTCTCTCTCGAATAGGTGGAAGCATATAGGATGGGTAATTGCAAGGCATGGAGAAACATCACTAGAATCCAAACTTTATCATGATTCGATTGAGGTTGACTCTCACGGCATATCTTTATTGAAGCTCTAGTCTAGATTTGATCTGCATGAACGTAGGCTCATAGAGGATATGTTTATCAATGTCTAACCAATAACTTGGGGAATAGTTCCTTTCTGCTAGAACATGGATATTCTCATGTATGATTATAATCTCATACTTTGAACATGTTCCTAAGCATAGGACGGCGACATGGTCCCATGTCAATCCCATGATCTTTCCCAAACTCTCCTTCCAATGTGAAATTTCACTTCGCTACCGACATGCCTTCAAATAACATTTCCCTCTATGTACACATTGGCTTGATGTTTTGAATCTATACATTGGCTTGATGTTTTCAATCTAACCTATGCCATCCTCCATAGAGTTGAGAACAAAATCCAAGGTACTCGGAGGGTTAGAGGAAGAATCTTTGAAAAAACTCTAAGAGCTGGATCATCTAAGAATCTTCAAGAAATTTTGCTTAGGATCATAAACATCCTTAGATATGAAGAGGATACGAGAAGGAAGAAGTTCGTAGATGTACTTTAAAGAATGATCGGAAACAAAAATTGATAAGACAACTAAGCAAATGTAAAAAGTCATAAAGAAGAAGCAAAGCAAAGAATACCTCCTATGGATGATTTACAACAATGTTGTCGAATGATTCTCACAGGAAGAAAAATGTGAGCTGATTCTCAATCATTTCAACGAGCTTCTTCAGATTCTACTCTAGTTTATTTTTGGATGCATGATTGCATGGTCACTATCTCCACACTTAGATCCAACAAACTCCAAATAATGTTATGCACTTTCTTAATGCACTCGTAACTGACCAAGAGAACCTTGATGCAATCGATGACCTCCCCAAAGCTAAAATCCGGGGCAAGATGGGCTACCAAATGCATTATTCAAAAACATTAAGAATGACGTGGAGGTCTCTCTTTGCTTAGGTTGGTGAAAAAAAACTTACGTATGATGCGCTAATATCATTTTTGAATGAAGGTATTATTACGGTCATCTATAAGATGTTGGAGTTAGACGTGTGTGGAAGCACGCGAACAACACAAGGAAGAAGAAGAAGCTTGGAGCACAACACACAATACTGGATGTATTACCACCACAATGTACAAAGATAAGTGGCCTCTTAGGACAATTGGTGTATATACAAGCCAGGGGAAAAGACCTCCTAAAGCAGGAAAAAAAGTACCCCGACGGTCCTAGAGTGTTCACACACATAACCACCTAAATATATCAACAAATTCCCCCTTGGAGTGATGCAGTGAACAAGGATTTCGCACTCATGTATAAGGAAGTGCCAAGCTATGTGGAAATCACTCCACCAAAGGAAGTAAGCCCAAAGCTTTTCGGAAAGCTTCAAACTTCTCCCTAGGTAGAGCCTTCATGAAAAGGTCTGCAATGTTCTCCTATGTGGGCACATATGCCAAATTGATCTCCCCAAAAGAGAACCACTCCTTGACATAATGATAATGCACCTCAATATGCTTAGTGTGACCATGGAACACAAGGCTCCTCGCAATTGCCAATGCACTCTGACTGTTAGTGAAGATGATGGTGGTAGAAGATTAACCAACACCCAAATCATCCATAAGGCGTCTAAGCCACACACACTAAAAAATTTCTATGAAAGCTGCCTATACTCAAACTCACAACTGGAAGTGGCCACAATAAGTTGCTTCTTGCTCAACAAAGATATGCATGAGCTACCAAGCATGAAGCAAAAACCACTAGTGGACACACGAGTGTCATAGCAACCAGCCTAGTTAGAGTCAGAAAAAGCATGCCAATCTGGCGGTAGTGATCCCCCCTTGGGATAAAACAACCCAAGTAGCCGGGTCCCACTCAAGTAGCAAAAGATGTGCTTAACCACCTACCAATGTTTGACACCTGGGCAATGCATAAACTTGCTCATCTGTGAGACAGCAAACTGAATATCTGGTCGAGTAATCCATAAGTAAGTGAGGCATCGAACAGCCTCCTAATAGAGAACAATGTCAAATGCGTCTCCAGCATCATGAAGACTCATTCATAAACCTGTCTCCATAGGAGTGGCAATAGGTTTATATCCTTCAAGGCCAAAACGCTGGAATAATGTGTCAATATATTTTGTTTGACAAAAATCCATTCCACCATCAACGTGCATAAACTAAATGCCCAAATAATGATGCGAATGCCCCAAATCAAACATCTCAAATGAGGCATGCAAATCAGCCTTAAAATCAGCAATATGCTTCTCAATAGGACTAGTGAGCAACATGTCATCAACATAGATAACAATGATCAGAAGCACATCATTAGCATGCTTAACATATAAGGTGCTTTCACGTGAACTGTTCACAAAACCATTCGCAATCAGATAGGCATGTATCTTCTCATACCAAGCACGTGGTGCTTGCATCAAACCATATAATGCCTTCTTTAACCTGCACACCTGGTTTTCATGCCCTTTTTGCACAAAGCCACGGGGCTGAAAAACATACACTTCTTCATGCAAGTCACCATTCAGAAATTTTGTTTTAATGTCCAACTGATGTACATTTCGACCATGATGGGCTGCAAATGTAGAGATGCTCCAAACACTAGTCATACGGCATGTAGGTGCAAAGGTCTCATCAAAATCAATGTCTCTCTTGCGCATAACCCTTTCCAACAAGCCTTACCTTATACCCATCAACTGTTCCATCATGCTTATGCTTCAGCTTGTATACCCACTTAGTGCCAATGGCCTTCTTGTTAGGAGGTAAGTCACATAAAGAGCAAGTATCATCTTTCATGGTAGCATCTTATTGAGACTACATTGTAGCCATCCAATGTTTAGAATTTTGTGCTTCATCAAACGAAACAGGCTCAATCTCATCACATAGACTAGATGCAACCATAGCATAGCAATCTGATGTAAAGGAGGCACTATGAGAGCCTGATCGAGTATGATATGACAAAGGTGTCTCATCAACAAGTGCATCATGTAAATCTGCATCAAAAATGGGATGATTTTCATCATCACATGAAACCTGGAAAGGTTTTGAAGTTACCTCATTAGGACCATCACTCGACTGTCCACCTATAAAAAGAGGCACCAAAGTACCATACATGTCTTTGGAGTTAACAAATGTCTCTTTAGTACAAGAATGCAATGGCTGAATAGCATCTTCCACAAAAACATCAAAGCTAACCAGAATATGTTTAGTGTGTGGATTATACAGATGATAACCTTTACTTTCAGAAATGTACCCATTAAAAATACATTTTACTACTTTATCATCGAATTTTTTGTGATGTTGTTTAGGTGCTAATGCCTATGCCAAACAACCAAAAACACGTAGATGAGCAACAGATGGCTTGCAATCATTCCAAGCCTCATATGGAGTGATAGACTACAGCGCTTTAGTGGGACACCTATTAAGTACATATGCTACACACATAACAACCTCAAGCCAAAAACTATGTGGTAAAGCCTGACTCTTGACCATACACTTTGCCATCTCCATGAGTGACCTATTCTTCCGTTCAGCAACTCCATTTTGTCGAGGTGCATATGGCACTATACACTGGTGTTTTATCTTAGGTTTAGCCATAAATGCATTAAAATTAGAAGACATATATCACCCCCCTCGATCAGAATGGAGGGTGCCCATTTTACATGCTCACAGATTTTCAGCCAAAACCAAAAATTGTTTGAATCACATGCACACTTCGGACTTTTCTTTCAATGGATATACACATGCATGCCTGGAAAAACCAACAATGAAAGTCACGAAGTAAAGATAGTTTCCAAAAGAGGGTGTCTGCATAGGACCATAGACATCACTATAAACACGCTGCAATTTCTGACTAGCCCAAACTAGACCATCTTTTGGAAATGAGGAGCTTTTCATTTTGCCCAATATACAACCTTCATATAGATGTTTATCGGGTGGCACAAATTTGGGCAAGGAGGACACCATTTCATTTTTCTGCAAGCTTAGCAAACTAGCAAATTTGAGATGACCAAAGAGTATATGCCAAAGCTTTGCAACTAACATAGTTTGAGAATCATGTACTGCACATGTTGAATCATTGACAAATCTTTCATAGTCTATGAGCTTATACATCCCATGACATAAAATGCTTGGAAGCAATAATCACCATTTGACAGATCATGAACTGTACATCTGTTATCAACAAATTTCACAACCAAGCCAATCTTGGCTAAGGCCAAAAGTGATAATAGATTCTTCTTGATCCCTCGCACATATAAAGCATCTAAGAAAGTGAAAGAACTACCATCAACAGTATTCAAAATGATTTTACCAACTACCATGATAGGATAAGAGGAGTTGTTGGTGCGTTGGATAGTATTCCCTATAGGGATAGGCTTGAGTGAACTAAAGAGACTGCACTGCGAGGTGATATGTTTGGTCACCCCACTATCAAAGTATCAAACATCTGAGTCTACTGCAAACATGCACTGCTCATGAAAAGATGGGTCAAAACTACAAACATTAGTAAACACCAATTCTTCTTCCTACACAAGATTAGTAGAATCTATTTTTTGGTGTAGAGGCCTCTACAACAACCATTCCGACCTCTTTCTTCTTTGCCTCTATAGTAGCCAGTTTTTGACGGCTCTTAATGACATGATCATTTGCTTTACAGTATTTACAAAACAATTTCTGCTTTTCTAATTTCTTTTCATCTTTGTCTTCCCTCTTCGATTGTGTAGAATTAGTAGATTTGGCATACTAGTTGAAGAGCTCTATTTCCCTTTGTCGTTCTGACTAATGAGGAAAGATTGATCAGCAATATACATAATGGACCTATTCTACCTAGATTGATCTTACTACAATAGAATAGAGACTAACTCCTCAAATGACATGGCATTTGGATTTCCTTTCATCATCAAACAAAGAGTAGAAGAAAAACTCTAATATAAGTCAGGAGGACAATTCAGAAGAGTTTGCACAAGTGAACTATCAAGAAGGACTTCATTAGCAGAAATCAATTGTTCCTTCAAATCCTTGATCTTTGTCATAAAATTTCTCATAGAATCACCTTCATTCATGTGCTCACTCTCCAAATATTTTCGAAGGTAAGCAACATGAGCCTCATTCCTAGCTTGGTACAGTTTGGTAAGTGTATCCTCAACATCCTTAGCTGTTTTGCAAGAGCGAATGTGAGGAATAATGGCACGTTTGATAGACAAAGCTATCAATGCATGTGCATGGGCATTTCTACCATCCCAATGAATTTTCTCTACAGTAGGTGCAGCAAAAACCACAGCATGACCAGGAATTTGCAGAATATCATCATCTTGACACCTTCTACATCAGCTTTAGTACCTGCACTTGTAATAGTTGTAGGTGTGATAGGATGTTTTTCAACACCTACACAGTGTTCCACAGTCCTTTTGCAACCAATACATGTCGCATCATATAATCCCATAACGGGTAGTTGGTACCATCCAACTTATCCTCATTACCCAACATACGGAATACATTACTACTTTCAGCCATGGTCGGTGACTAAAATACCTTGATGCAAAAAATTGACTGTATCTCAAAAAGTTGAAGAGAACTGCCAAGATGAATTCTACTAAACTTATAGTAGACTTTGAGATGCTTATACTAGTGAATCGAAACTGGTATATACCTTTGGCACAAAAAGATGAAATACATTTGAGGCCAAAAGGAACTCAGATTGCGATTTCAGAACCACAAAGCGAAGGAGTTTTGATCTAGAAAACACCTTGAGTATGCTCACCAGAAATCATGTGATTCTGATACTGCAACTCAAAAGGTGTCGATGATGCCCTAGATGGTGGCGACTTACTCTGATACCAATTGTTGGAGTTAGATGTCTGGAGAAGCACGTGAACAACACAAGGAAGAAGAAGAAGTTTGGAGCATGACACACAATATTGAATGTAGTACCACTAGAATGTACAAAGATAAGTATCCCATCAGGGCAATATGCATATATACAAGGGGGGGGGGAGGGACCTCCTAAAGAGGGATGAAAGTTCCCCTATGGTCCTATAGTGTTCACACGCATCACTACCTAGATATATTAACATACGAAAGATACTAAGAATATAATTGAGATCGAGTAGCTTATCACCATGATCGTGATAGGATACAATGTATTCACCAAGGCCCTTTCCAACCACACTTTGATCCCTCTCCACTTATGGATCAATAAGGATAAGCAAGGCAAAATGAGTACACGAATGAATCTTCATAAAAAAATAAAATCTTCCTCAAATTTTAATTCCACAAAGAATATGATAGGTTCGAGTGGTATTTTATCCTCCCACCCCTCATCGAGATCAATTCTCATCCAAAGCTTATAAAATGGTTTTTGATCTTTTGAGGAATGCATCTTTGCAAATTAATATTAATTTCTAGATTGCCCTATATATCTATCTTAAGCACTCTTTTAAACAATGTTGTCTACTTTCCCTATTTCTTTTTGAAATTCTAGTTGCTAGGCTCAACTATGTAGTTGATAATCTAGTGCAATTAGGATATGTTGAGAGTCTCTTACTCTCTTGTAGCACACGTCCCATGGTACAAAGACTCTTTGTCGATGACATCAATGGGTTTCTTCATAATTATATTGGGTGTGTCTCGAGAATTTTGCATTTCTTTGAAATTGTTTTTGTGAGTCCTCTAGATATAGAATCAACCATTATAGAAATTATTTTTAGTGCACTTCTTGGACCACTCCTATGAGTTTTGAAGATTCATGGTTTTCAAGAGATTGCATGAGGTCAAGCCTCTTGTTTCTTAGGCATCACGATGGGCTTTGTATGTGTTGATGGTCAAGTGATGGCATTGAGTATTTCAAAGCATCATATCAATCTTTATTACTAGAAGCTTATGCAACTTAATATGGCTAGGCCAGCATTGTTTTTCATCATGTTTTTTATCTCATCTATCATGTTCTTGTGGGCTTGTTAGAGGCAAACAAAGAAAATGATGTGGAATTCAAAAAAGATATATAGAAATTTAATATTAATTGGGGATACCAACAAATGAAGAGTGCAAAAAACCAAATGAAAACTTATTTGTTGCCCAAAGGGCATGGGTGAATTGGTTATTTAGTTCTCGAAGTCCTAGCCAACAAGGTGTTGTGGTCAAATGGATGACTGAAGGTTGGTGTAATGTCAAAATTTCTTTGGAAAAGTGTATTCTCATAAATATTGTGAGAGAGAGAGCGAGGGAGGGAGGGGTAGGGAGGCAGAGAGAGAGAGAGAGAGAAGAAGAAGAAGAAGAAGAAGACAAAGAAGAAGAAGAAGAAGAAGAAGAAGAAGAAGAAGATGTCATAGAAAGGGAGAGAGGCACTGGGAGAGAGAGAGAGAGAGAGAGAGAGAGAGAGAGAGAGAGAGAGAGAGAGAGAAGATATCATAGTGAGGGAAAGAGGCAATGTCAAGAGAGCGAGAGAGAGGAAAGAGATTTGCCACAGCTATGCTCCAATGTAGGAGAGCTTTACATGCTACCACAGAGATCTGCTCACACATTGGTAGTGGGGAAAGAGAGAGAGAGAGAGAGAGAGAGAGAGAGAGAGAGAGAGAGCGAGTGAGAGAGAGAGCGAGAGAGAGAGAGATGGAGACTTTGCCACCTATAAATCTGTAGAGGTTGATGTAGATTAGAGAAAGTCAAGAGAGAGACTTGAAAGAGAGAGAGAAAGAGAGAGAGAGAGAGAGAGAGAGAGAGAGAGAAGTCAACCCTTCATCTTCTAATTTCCATTCTTCAATAATGCACGTCAAATATGCCAACATTTTGGACAACAGTGCATAAAATCTTCTGCAACTCTACTTGTTTTTTTTAATATAAAGGAAGTTCGGCAATAGCCTACTCTCCCGGACTTGAATTAAATTAAGAAACAAAGGTACAATAGAAGGGGACTAGTGCCCACGGGACCCCCCAAATCCCACAAAGCAGGGGAATCTTGGTTGATTCCTAGGTTGCATTACAAAGAAGGTTGATCACCCTCTCATCGCCCTCATGCGGGACCCATTTGGGTTTGAGCTTGTTGTTGATCAAAAGGAGGACTTGATGGTGTCTGAAGGGTGGGGATTTCTTACTGTTGACAATCCTTTTGCCAAGGAGGAATAGAGATTTTTCAATCGACCACTCCCTGGGGGGGTCGCCGAAGTTGAGAGCACACCGCTCCTGCCAGATTTTCCACAGGACTTCCCCTCTGATTGCGTTCCAGAGAGCCGCAGAGCATCCAATCGCTTCTCCCAAAAGGACTTGTTTCCAACTAAGCTGTTTCTGAACTCTGATTTTCAGTCCAACCGTCTGCCAGATTCTGTAGGAGTTGGGGCAAGTAAGGAAGATGTGTGGGACATCTTCGATGGCACGGTGGCAGCGTTTGCACCACGGAGGGATCCCACAAATTTTGCTTGCCTTAAGGTTAGTCCAAATTCCCCGATGCAGAATTTGCCATAGGAGGACAGACTTCTTAATCTCTATAAGTGGGTGCCAGATACTCATGAATTTCATGTCCCACCGAAGCCGCGTCCAAGACAGGCACCACTTCTTGTTGAGGCTGATCTGGAGGTCAATCGTTTCTTTGATGTTCGGGATTTTGAGTAGGCTATTTCCATTGTGCCATATGAGACCACGCACGTTCGGAGCGTCGTGTCCCATGAGAAGACGAGTTTTGTGACGATCCCAAGCGAGGCATCTGCTTTGCAAGGTGTTCCATTCTTCGTAGGAGATGTTTATGCGAGGGTCGATATCCTCGTAGTTGATCCAACTGTTGGTGTCATGTTTCCAGAGGTGTTTCCATTTTCTGAATCCTTTGTTCCATAACTTCTTGGCAATTTGAATGTTCCACGACTCCACACTCCGGATGCCATGTATCGGAAACCAGATAGAGTCGTTTTGTCTGATTCCGGCCGCCCACTTCCAGTCCTCACTAATTCTTGTGAAGCTTTTGACTTTATTCCAGCCCTTCCAAAGAGAGCTTACGAGATTGGAGCCTTTCGGGAAGACCGGAATCGGGGAGAATAGCAGGGTCATGATGTCTAGGTTCTTCCAGTTCGGGGACCCCGTGAGGGCCAACTCATTTTTGTTTCTGAAGATCAGCTTGGCCCACGAGGCCTCCCTATTGCACCAAGCTTTAATCATCCATTTGGCTGCCAGTTTGTTAGCCATACACCCGATGTCCAGGATGCCAAGCCCCCCGCTCTCTCTAGGACTGGTGCAGATGGCCCATTTGATTTTAGGTACCCCCCTTCTGTTATGATCACCCGTCCAGAGAAAGTTTCTGCAGATGCTATTCAGCTTGGACAGGCCTTGCTCATTCGGTCTCCAGCAAGACAGGAAGTAGATGGTAGACGAGAGGAGGAACGTGTTGATAACCATCGCACGTCCAGCGAGGTTGATTTGCATGCCTCTCCAGTAATTGAGCTTGTTTTCAAGTTTGGCCAGCACCCAGTTCCATCGCTGCTCCATAGAGACACCAAACCCCAAGGGGATTCCAAGCAGCCGAAAGATTTGGCCCTGCGGAATGATTTGACAGCCATGATCAATGAGAAGGCCAGGTTGATGTCCCACAATGGCCCTAAAGGCGGTCTTATTGTGGTTGATTTTGGATCCAGAGGCCACACAAAAGGTATCAAGGCACCTCCAGAAAGTCTCCAGGCTGGTATTATCATTGTGAACGAACGCGTTCATATCATCGGCAAAGAGTCTCATGATGATTTGACTGTGGTCGTGAGGTAGCTGGAGGCCTTTGATATTGCCAACCTCCACGTGATGAGCCACAAGTCTGCTCAGCCCCTCAGTGGCAATGGCAAAGAGAAGGGGGGCAAGAGGGCATCCTTGCCTAATAGATCTTTTAAGATGGATCGCCTTCGAAAGTTTGCCGTTAACGTTAATTTGGGTCGTTGCGTTGCCGAGAAGGGTCGCGATCATCTTGGTGAATTTCTGACTACATCCGAGGTCTTGGAGCGACTGCAGAATATAGTCCCATTCAAGCCTATCGTAGGCTTTGTCAAAGTCGATCTTGAGGAAGACCATATCTTGATTAGACTCATTTGCAAATTGAATACCTTCCCAAATATCCACAATGGTTTCCAGGATGGACCTGCCTTTGATGAAACCTTTTTGGTCCTCACTAAGCCAGGATCTCAGGTGGCACGCAAGTCTGTTGGCAATGACTTTGGCGACGATCTTGTAACCTGTTTGGAGCATCGTAATTGGCCGCCAGTTCTCGATTCTGTTTTTTTCCCCCTTCTTGTGAATCAGCTTGATAATTCCATTATTTATACAAGAAGGAAGAGCACCAAATTTTAGCGCTTCTTGCCAAACCATCCGAAGAGGGGTGGCAACCACCAGCTTGAAGGATTTAAAAAACTCGTTAGTGAGACCGTCGGGTCCCGGGCTTTTACCGAGAGGGAGGGCATCAATGACCTCAATGATTTCTGATTCTGAGATCGGGGCATGAAGCAGGGGGTGGAGGTTGGGCGGTATTCTCCGGGGGGAAACCCTAGAAATGGAAGCCATGCAGTCCCTTCTGTGATGGGAGAGGGGGTTCGAGGTTCCCAGGAGTCTCGTGAAGTGCCCTTCGATGATGCCAACATTATCTTCTTCCGACTTGCATACATTGCCATGTGGGTCTCGCAGTAGGGGAATCGTCTCTCTGTTGTGTTTCCTTTTAAGGATACTGCACATCTCCTTGGTGGGTTTGTCGGCTTTTCCAGCCCACCACTCCTTGAAGAAGATTTGCAAGTTTTTCCTTTGTATTTCTTCCTCGTATCTCAACGCCGCTCTGATTTTTCGGAGACCTTTCTGGGCTTGGTGTTTTCCTTTGTTTACTTCCTCCTCGAGTCGCCAGAGTCTGTGGTAAAGCGCTTCCCTTCGAGCCCGCCGCACTGTCTCGAGCGTCTTCTTAGTTCTGATCATGATCTTGCGAGACTTGTCGACCGCACTTCTCCAGCACTTGGCTGGGGCCAAGCCAGAGGCGAACGCCACCTTCCACACATCGGCAATCTCTTGATGGACGGAGGGGAGAGAGAAGGTGGAAACGTTGGCATGGAACCACGGAGCCTTGTGGGTCCTGTTGGAAGGTTGAAAAGTGATAACGATCGGGTAGTGATCAGAGATGGTGAGGTCCGTACATTGCGTGATGGAAGGGTGGCCCCACCGATGAGTAAAACTCTGAGAAATGTAGCATCTATCAAGTCTAGCCTTCCTCAGATCCTCGCCCGCTTGGAGATTCGACCAGGAAAAGCCATTCGAGTCTTTGAATTCGACCAGATCCAAGTGGAGTTTGGTCATGTCCCACGTTTCTTTCTCCCGACTGTCGATGACCCTGCCCTTGCCCATCCATCTGTCCAAAGGGTCCTCCACCATGTTGAAGTCTCCACAAATAAGCACATTGTGGGGAAGCGAGTCAAGAGAAGCCCAAGTGTTCAGCCTCTCCAAATCCCCGTTAGGGGCGTACAAAGAAACCATAGTAACACAGAGGGGAGCACCAAAAGAAACCGCGATCCAGCGGTGATTTACATCTTCAATGGAGTTCTCAAGCTTTTCAAGCCAGGGTTGTTTAACACCGATAGCCGTTCCACCGGATCCCCGCTGGTGCTTTGTTGAGATCCACTCATGGGCCGAGGAAACCTGCCTGAGCCGTTTCAGAAGGTCTTCTCCGTCAATTTTAATCTCTTGAATGCATATAATGTCTGGTTTTAAGCTAATGTCGCGGAGCCATTGACCAATGATGGCCGCTCTTGAGGGGTCGGTTAGCCCCCTAGCATTTAGCGAAATGACAATCATTTTTGTGTTGATCCCTCTTTGCGGGAGGGAGCCTTGTCCTTTCTTCTCTTGGCTTCATCTTTCTTTTTCGCTGGGATCTGATCCCGACTTAGAAATCGGTTCTTATGGGGGCTTTTCCAGGGTAACTCCAAAGGCTGTTTCCCTTTGCGGGATGCCCCCCGCTGAGGAGAATTGGGCCCCGTGCTCGGCATCGTTTCCGGGATCGTCGATCCAATGATGGAACTTTCACTATCCATGTTGTCTTCATTATTAGTAGTGAAGCCATCTTCTTTGCTTGTAGTGTAGCCCTCCTGGGGGGTTTCTTTGTTGTCAGGGATCTCTAGGGCTTCGTCGTAGTTGTCTACCTCAGGTGGCTTCCCACCTGGGTAGTCGAGCTCGTTGATCTCCTTTTCAAGATTGCAGTACAAATTGCTGTGTGGGGTAATTCGCAGGTTGTTCCTCTCACCGTTGGCCCTCGGACTTCTTTTCCTTCTTCTTCTAACTTCAGTAAATCCATCGGCATCAGCCTGTGGATTGAGGAGGCCCTTGCCTTTCCCTTCCTTGGACAAGTGGGTCAAATCGTCAAAGTTGCCTTGAGCAGTTTTGGAGGCTTCTTGAAATCGCTTGTTTTTTTTCCTGAGAGGGCATTCTTTGATCCTGTGACCTTGCTGGCCACAATGAAAGCACGCGTTGGGGAGGTTTTTGTAGGTGATATCCTGCTCCCAAACATCTCCTTCGCCCATGTCCACTTTGATCGTTGATGGAAGCGGCGAACCGAGGTCGGCCTCGACGCAGATTTGTGGGTGCCATCTAGCATTGAACGAGTGTCTTGCACCCTCATAGATGAGACCACCAATGTCTTCTCGTGAAGCCAACGGCTTGCCGATAGGGGAGACTATGTCCCACACGAAGTTGTACAAGAAGTATGGGAGGTTAGGGAGCTCAACCCAAAGAGGGTACCGAAATGATTTCGATTTGTCGGGGGTAAAGTCCGGGGACCATCTGAATAAGCACAAGGTCGTCCGACCGAGCTGCCAGGTGCCAACGCTTAGGGCTTGGAAAGCCATCTCTTCATTTTCAAAAACTAGCAGCATGTGGTTTGCTGGTAAGAACTGACATTTGCTGACAATTAGTCCTCGAGGGAACCACTCTTTTCAAAGCCATTGTCGCACGATTTCCAGCGGGGGCCTAAGGCCAAACACTTGGCCGACAAGGCAAACTTTCTTGAGCTCCTCCTGGGCAGACAGAACTGCGGGTCTACTGAGGGACACGATGGGGGATTCAGCACTTTCGGATGCCCCGGGGGCGGCACATGACCCCCCTTCCAGCAGGGCGACCAGAGTGCCGGTCTCCCCAGGGGGGGGGGCCCGATTACTTTTCACGAGAGAGGACGAAGCCACATCCATGGCCGAACGAACGTGCACCGCTTTTATTTTCAATGCCCAGCGGCGAGACCCTCCAACATAGCGAGAGAGCTGACCACAGACAAGGAAAATTCCCCCCACCAATCACATCGCATCCAAGAACTCCGATTTTCTACTTTTTTTTTTATTTTCCTTTTTCTTTTTCTTCTTTTTTCTTCTTCTGTTTCTCTCTCTTTTTTTTTTTCTTCTTTTTTCTTCTTCTTTCTTCTTCTCTTTTTTTTTTCCTCTTCTCTCTTTTTTTTTTCTTTCTTTTTTTTCTTTTTTTCTTTTCTTTTCTTCTCTCTTTTTTCTCTTTTTTTCTAAGAAACTTTTCTAGCACTGTCTTCAGCCGCCGCCGCCTGCAGTCCTGACACCCGCCGCAGCCCTGGGAGAGCGTCAGAACGCACGCGTCAAACCTTTAAACCGCCTAGTTCTCTGTCCATCGGGCAGTTCGTTGTCGATCGTTGCGACGGATAAACCCGAGTGTAGTCCACCAGTCAAGCGCTAGCACCTGGCAGAAACGGACTATCCTTTTTTTTTTTGGAATGAAGATCTTGAAGTAGATTCACAATCAAATGTGGATGTGAACACATGTTGCAGAGAATTGGAAAGGATAGGCTTCTTTGTAGAAAACGCTTGGTGCATGTCAAAAAAGTTTAAGTGATCAGTTTTGGAAGTCTTGCTGCCAAAATGTCTAGAATGTGAATCAGATTTCATATTGTGATATGAACCTTTTCCGCAAGTCTTTCGTTCTAGGAACAATAGAGAATTATTCGGTTTTCTAGCTGAAATGACGAAATTATGTCTATGAAGCGTTTTGAGAGTACAAATGTTTAAAAGTAGGATCAAACTACATTGTATCATTTGAGCTTTGTTTACCACAAATTTGTTGGCAGGAAAAGTTTTTATTCTCTACTTTGCCAAAGTGTTTAGAAGTGAATATGGCTGGCCAAAATGTGACCCATCATATTTTTTTTCTATCTGTATTTTGGTTGCTAGAGATAATGGATAATAATAATATATGAGGATATTAGAGAAATAAAACTTGAAAGTATTGGAGAAGAAGAAAATTATAAAAAGAAATAAATTCAAAATCTAAAACTAGAATCAAAAGAAAAATGATCAAATTAAAGAAGATATTTTTCCCTTCTTGAGTGTTTTTTTTTATGACCTTCAAATTTACTAAATTTTTCCCATGTTCATTTTCAAAAAACCCAAGGAATTAAAGTTAAGGAAAAAGCAAAGAATAGTTGAGAAGATCCTGCATTGTTTTTTCCCATCTGCACTATAGCAGAGTTGACAGTTATTACGATTCACACTATAGCAGATTTTATATGATCCTTATATGTTTTGAGGATCCTCTACTTTGTATTTACCTTGTACTAGGAATACATCCCACACTTTGTATATCGCCCATGGATGGCAAGACTATTGATTAGTATATGATTGTTGTGGCTTCTAGTTTATCTTTGGCACCGAGTGTGATAGTTAGTAGTACACCATCTTTCATTTCCAAATTCCTCTTGCCCAAACCTACTTCAACTCCTACCCCTCCGATCCATTTCATCCATGAATTCCTACTCCGTCTTACTTGTGCTTCGATGTTACCCTTGAAGCACAAGTGCAGCTCGAGAGACTATCCCTAGGAAAGATGACTAGCATGCAAAAGCAACTTGTCGAATAGGACAATACTCCAAGGCTCGATCCAACCCTATGGTCATCCCAACCACCACCCTCATTCCCTTCGATAATGGCTAGTTGAGTATTGTCACATGATACTCAAGTATTGTGTGTCATCCATTAAGAGTATTGTGTATCACTAATACTAGCCAAGTATCATCATGTGATTTTTAATGTATTGTGTATTGTGTAGTGAGGTATCGTATCATTCAGACAAATATCATGTATCCTATCGTGGACCTCAAGTATTGTGTATCGTTGATACTCTTCTAGTATCATGTTTCATCCATCTTGGTTGTGTATCATGTATCCTTTACCTGTGTATCAGATGTTTCCTGGAAGCCCAAGTATTGCATCATGAGTTGCCAGTATTGTGTCTTGTATAAAGCCCAAGTATCATGTATCATCTAAAGCCCAAGTATCGTGTATCGTGGAAGTTTTGGAAACAAACCCCAATTGATCAAGAAGTGATTGTGGGGTATTTCATAGCTCGGAAACACCAATTGGACCTAAGCTAGATAGAAAAAAACATTCAAGAGTGAAGACAAAAGAACTTAGGGCTGGAGAAATAATGAAGCTTCATAGAACATGAATGAACTTGAGATGACGATGTGTGTAAGAGGGCGGAAGGAGTGTAATCTCACTAGAAGCTACTGTGATCTAGAGAAGCATCCACTTCACATACTCAAAACCTTCTATTGAATCTCAAAGTGAGCTTATGTCATTTGAAGACATGAACAATTCTAGATACTCTTCACTAGTCATTTCTTTGATAGAGGGAGATTATAGAACTTCCTTGTAGTATGCATCTACAAACTTGCATAGAATGTCTATATTACACGATGGAATCAATAGATCTATGAAAAGACTTACAAAATTTATCTATCTTTGAAGTTTTCCACAAACCCATTGTGAACTTGGAAGGAAGCTTTTACATGTATAAACAAGGACATTTTTACTTATACTGACCAACTTGATAAAATCAATGAAATGGGAAAGTTGAGGAATCGAGTAACCCAATCGCTTCAAAAACTAGAGAGCATATGATTGTCCCAAGAGGAAAGTTTGTTCTAATGAATGTCTTGACAGGAGATAGAACTCCTCAAGATGATGATTTAATGGACTTCTATCTAATTCTTGGAACACATAAGTTGTTGCAAGGAATTATGCTTATAATGGGAAGTAGTTACAATACTACTACCATTTATGATTTGCATAATCTAGATGACTCTTCCAAAGTCACCTAATTGGATCAAGATAGGAGAAGGTATTGGGAATTAACTGATACAGAGAGATCTAAACTGCAATATATGGGTTTGCCAATATTTCATCCAAGATAGCAGACAACAACTTCTGAGAATCCACAAAGTCAACAACAAAGTAAAGGAAACCCTATTTTATGCCACAGTAACTAGCACAATGTTCCACCCAGACCTCATTTTCACTTTGTTACATCGAATAATAGTACAATGCCAAACACTCAAATGGGAAGTGAGACGATGAACAGACCACCCTTTTGTCTATAACCCCACAAGGAAGAGGACCACGCATGCAGTTCAAGTTATTCCTTGATCACCCAATGTGGGTAAACAATTGTGCACGCTATCAAGTAGACAAATGTCTAAGGAGCCACTATGAACAATCAAAGATCCTTATGATCACATGGTTGAATTTTGACAAGTGTTGCAAATGAGCAAGCATATGAATCTTTAATCTATATCAAGATTTTGGACTCAAACTATTGGGAATATCTTTGACATTGTTTTGACCCTTAGATACGAATAGATTTGACAACATTGAACAATTCTTGGAAGATTTCATTGGTGACTTCACTAAGAGAGGAATAAAAGATAATACCTCTTCCTTGGTACATGCTTTAAACAAGCAAGCAATGAGTTACCAAGGCTTGCATCTAGAAGGTTTAAGATATATGTGTGTCGATGTCATGCTATAGATAGGCTAACGCAACCCAAAATGATTTCAATATTTTTGGATGGATTATTTAATGGGAATTTTGAGAACACTACTATAAGTGGAATGTCTAGAAACTTTGGATGAGTTTCTTACGGAATGTATTTGGAAGATAATCTAGCTCATGATTTAAATATTCCCCCAAATCCAACCAAGTCTATGTTGGGTGTGTGTAGAAGTGGGAGAGAGAGACAAGAAGCACATAGAAGGACCACAAACAGAGGAAGACACATAGAGAGGATGGATTGCTAGAATAGCTCTCTCTATTCACGATAAACTCAATTGAAGTAAGAGCTGAATAATATCCCTAAGTAAAAAGTACCACTACATATGATTAAATCATTTATGTGGTAACGTGGGGAGAAAACCTCTAGCCAGCACAAGAGTAAAACGTACCAATGTATAGGGAAAAGGTTCACATCAAAGCTACTCAAGGAACACATATGCATAACAAACCATCCTAGAGCAAATGATATGAGCATATACAAGGAGTGATAGATCAAAACCCACTAAAAAATAAGCATAAAGCTTTGGGAAAAGCTTCAAACTTCTCTTGTGGAAGAGCTTTGGTGAATATATCTACCACATTATCTTGTGTAGGCCCATATGCCACATCAATATCTCCTGCACGAAGGTGCTCTCTCACATAGTGATAATGCACCTCAATATATTTGATCCACACATGAAACATTGGATTTTGTGCAACAACCAATGCACTGTGACTGTTAGTGAGAAGATGCATAGTAGCATCAATCTCCATGCAAAGATCCATCACTAGGAATCTCAACCATATACACTACACTATAGCTATGAAAACTACGTGTACTCAACTTAACAACTTTATTTCACCACTATAGGTTTCTTTTTCATCAACCAAGATACGCACGAGTCTCCAAGGAAAATGCAATTACTACTAGTGGACATGTGAGTATCATAAAAACTAGCCCAATCACTATCTCTAAAAGCGTAAAAGCATTGTTGAATATCTCTACCATCAAAGAGACCTAAACTCAAAGTTCTTTTCAGATATCCAAACATAGGTTTCACCACTTGCCAATGCTTGATTCCAGGGCTATGCATGAATTGACTCACTTGGTAAAGAACATGTTGTACATCTATCCTTCTATTGCATGCATATATTAGACATTCCACAACTTGCTAATAAAGAGATGTGTCAAATGCATCACTCGAGTTCTCAAATGAGAACCTAAATCCTATCTCAAATGGTGTATTGTTTTGCAATTCTCAAAGTCAAAACATTGAAGACCTTTTTCAGCATAGTCTTCTTGATGCATAATGATTTCCCCCTCAACGGATACAAATTGGATGCCAAGATAGTATAAGTATTTCATTGACATAAAGAACATGCAGAATATGTGTAGCTCAGTGATGAGTAGCACCTCCTTAATGTCAATCCGGGAAGACGTGAGGATGGTATGATGACCTCGAGCAAGCGAAGGCACAAGTGCGTGAGTGAGAAGCACACCAACTTGCACACACATACACACACACGCGCACACACGGCAAGACAAAGAGAAAGACAATGGAGTTCTTTTAGATTACTTCCAAAATGCTCATACAAGTTCAAATCTATTACAAGCTAACCTCAAAAATGAGCTCTCTATCTCTATTTATAGTTTTGGACTAGGTTTTGGCCGTGTCCAGACCTAGTGTCTGGCCTAGTTAAAAATTAGGTTCTAGGCCCCATTTGAAGGCTCAAATGGAGTCTAGAAATTATGGAAACTGGTAGGTAGCTACTTCTAATGCTCCTCAAGCTCAAGGACTCCTTGGCTTGCACAAAATGGAGCTACAAAAATATGAAATGGTATTTACAATGGCTTTTAGTGATGAAAATCACTATTTTTGTAGGGATTTCCTCTAACGATTTGACATACACATCTTCGAGCTTCCTACTTGCTCCTTCTCCTTATGTGTCCACCTCTTTGATATGCTTTAGCTTCCTGAAAAAATAATGGCCTACTTGCCCGATCTTCTTTGACTACTATGTTTGCTTGTACCTTCTCTTCGCTCCGACTCCCTTCGTTGGCTTCCTTGTCTTGTTAGTCCTTCAGTTCCTTGACTACTGCTAACACCCCCCCCCTCTCTCGCGTCTGTCGTCCTTGACAGACCCTTGTTGGGTGGGTCGTTGGATGTAGTACTCCACAACGTCTTTTGCTAAATGATGTTCCGCAATTCGCAACCCTTTGGCCAAGTCAATGAGTAGAGCATCCCAATCTACAGGCCCGAGAACCTCTGGATGTGGTATACGTAGCTTTTCTGAATGGAGAGCTTATTCCACAGCAAATAACTGTAATAGATGAGATGGTCTGGGAATGAATATCTCTGAATGATATTCCCAAAACCCCGTCATAAACATTTCTTCAAAAGTTTGTTTGAAGCAAGCAGGTAGATACTTTATACGGGCATGACAGGCATAGACGACGTTAATGGAGGGCGTGGTGCTCATGTCATAGACAAGGTCCTGACTCCCTTCATTAAATCCAATAGCCAAAAGATGAGGTTCTTTGATGTTCGTAAATGTCCTGAATGTAATAATCAGCATGAGCTCAAAAATTTTTAGGCACATCTGTGCCATGACATCTGGGACATTCTTGAACCGGACTACCCAGTGTCGGATGGTTGAAATCATGTAGTTGACTGTGGGTTGGCCATTAGGAGGTGCTAGGTACACATAATTTAACCACTTTTCACATCCTTTAACTGTCAAAACTATTTTTCTGTACTCCGGCCAAGACCTTCTTCGAAAGACAGGGCAGTAGCAGGGATTATACTTGATATATAGAGGCATGTTATTCCACGTGCGTACCATCTCAGGGTAGGTTTCAAGCAAGCGGATCCTCAAAGTAGGTTGATGTATATTCCCTTGCTTGGCACTTGCAGGGATATCATCCGATGCAAATTGTGTCGCCGAGGTTGGTTCTTTTGTTGTGCGTTGCTTGATTTCAGCATTGTAATCTGCCATTAATACACAGAATGGAACATATAGATCATCAGACGTGCCAATCCACCTATGATGGGAGAGGTTTCTAAAGTAATCCAATTTTATGACGACTTCTTCCAATCGTGACATAGATGCTATCTGAACTGCAACTCTCTCATCATGGGTTGTAGCAACCTTTTCCAACCTTTGCATCCATTCAGGCACTTCGATCTCAATCGTGTCCATTCCTTCTTCTGTTTGCTTACCTCCGGGTGCTGGCATGGGAACGTATGGGTCTTCAAAGATCTCCTCCACTTGAATTGGCACTAAGTCTTCAGGTTCTGGTTCCACTAGGGGAGAGGGCTGACGCTCGTATTGTAGAACTCTATTTCGTAGTTCTTCTAATTCTGCTCTGAGTTTTGCGACTTCTTCAGATGTGTCGGCTTCAGTTGTGACTTTGCTTGGTGACTCCTGCTGGGTTGCCAGTTGCTTTAATAAGTCATCTCTTTCTCTTTCTAATGCTGCGTGGGCTTCCAGGAGGTCGGCATGGGTTTCCAAGATGATTTGCATATTTTCAGATGGGATAGCCTTGAATTTCTCTGGGTCGATTTCCTGTGGTGAACCCTCCATTGCTGCTTCCAAGTTTTCTTCGTTCTGTCTCTGTAGTCGCTTATTTTCCTAAAGTTCTGTAGACATGTGTTTCCGTAATAGGGCCAGGTTGCATCGAAGCTTGAGGTTCTCTGTTATCTGGGAGTGTAGCAGCTCATCAAGTTGTTGTTTTTCTTCCGCATCTGACTGGGGTGGATTGGCAACTAATTGATCATGTTGTGCTTGTAATGTAGTATACTACTGTTGTAATAGCCTCTTCTCCTTCTCTAATTCAATGAATCTTGCTTGGAGCTGTTCATGGCTTCGGAAGAGACTCGTATGCTATGTGTCGAGGTGCTGGTAATGCTGTTGCAGTTGAGACATACATCGGTACATATTATTAAATACATTATTAATGGGAGTGGATGCGGGAAAGGTGTTGAATGCAAAAGGGAAGGGAAAGGGGAATGGGAGCGTGTATGTGTTGGCAGCAGTCAAGGAACCAAAGGAGCCACAAGAGGAAGAGAGTCAGAGCGAAGGGACAGCATAGGCAGACATGGCAGTCAAAGAAGATCTGGCAAATAGGCCAATAATTTTCCTCATGAAGAAGCAAGTATGAGCATTCACGCAAATCTAGCACTTAGGCAACCCTTTAACTTTTCAAAAACCCTTACACCAATTAAAAGTGATTCTCATCACTAAACACCATTGTAAATACCATTTCATATTTTTTGTAGCTCCATTCTGTGCAAGCCAAGGAGTCCTTGAGCTTGAGGAGCTTTAGAAGTATCTACCTGCCAATTTTCGTAATTTTTAGATCTCGTTTGAGCCCTCAATAAGCCCTGGAACCTAATTTTTAACTAGGCCAGACACTAGGTCTGAACAGGGTCAAAGCTAGTCAAAAACTATAAAAGGAGCTAGAGAGCTCATTTTTGAGGTTAGATTGTAATTGAAACAAACTTGTAAGAGCTTCTTGAAAAGTAATCTAAGAACTCCATTGATTCTCACTCTTTGTCTTGCTGTGTGTGCGCGTGTGTGTGTATGTGTGTGCATGCTAGTGTGCTTCTCACTCACGCACTTGTGCCGCCACTTGCTCGAGGTCTTCATACCATCCTCACGTCTTCCCGGATTGACATTAAAGGAGGTGCTACTCATCACTGAGCTACACCAAATTTTGGCGCTGTTGTTGGGGATCGAGCTTTGAGGACGAGCGTGTGATGGTAAGACGTAGAGTTGACGCGTTGGAGTTCTAGGTAATTTCTTTATTTTTCCTATTTTTCTCCTTCTTACCTCACCACCATCATCACCATCATCATCATCACCATCTTCCACCTCCATCTCCATCATCGCGAAAATTTCAGTTTTTTGAGTATATCACCATCTCCACCTCATTTCCCTCATTTCACTTGTGAGAGAGAGCGAGAGAGCAAAGTTGTGTGTGCTGTTTTTGCGTGTTTCTTGAGCTGTCTTGCAGGTACAGGTCACATCATCGTCCCCAGCACTCTACGCAGGTATGAATTTCGAAGTAACTGTCTGTGTGTCGCCGACTTCTGTCAATCGCGACCGACAGAAAAAACGCTCAAATCACCAAACAAAGTGCAAAACCATGATCTACAGGCCTAGAGCTTCCCAAAAATGTGTTTAGTTTCTTGAAATTCCTCAGATTTCTGTCAATCGCGATCGCTCTGTCAATCGCGACCGACAAACCACGACGGACAAATCTGTCAATCACGATCGACACGTCAATCGCGATCGACAGCCCACGACGGCTCTGTCAATCGCGACCGACAGAGTCAATGACCGATTGACCACGACCGACGGACCATACGCGTGACACGTGTCAATCGCGATCGAGTCATCAATCGCGATCGACTCATCAATCGCGACCGACACAATCAACGACTGTTTGACCACGATCGACAGCCCACGACGGCTCTGTCAATCGTGACCGACACAGTCAACGACTATTTGACCACGACGGACAGACCCTCGCAACCGACCTGTCAATCGCGATCGACCCATCAATCACGACCGACAGAGTCAACGACCCTTTGACCACGACCGATTGACTTTTCGTAACCCCTGTCAATCGCGACTGACCAGTCAATCGCGACTGACAGCCATGACGGACCTGTCAATCGCGATCGACACGTCGATCGCGATTGACCTGTCAATCGCGACCGACAGGCTTTGCGAACGCGTTAGAAGGGCAAATTAGGTCAAATTTTTAAGGTAAAAATAGTGGTCTAAATTTTGGCCAAGTGTGGGACAAACATTAGGGTGTAGCATTGCATTACGAGGGCACGACCCAAGTAACTCGAGAAATTCCTGTTTGCCTGATAACCTAGTTTAATCCTGTTTTAGCCCCAAAACCCTAAACTGGCATAACTTTCTCATACGAAATCCGTTTGCGGTGATTTCTGTTTTGTTGGAAAGCTCGTGGGGATCAGGAATATTAGCTAGGGTATTTTGAAGTTGACCATACCTAGGGGGAACAAAAATTCAGGGGTCTCTAGAGTTGTGTCCAAAAAGTCATAGTGCAAATTGGTGAAGTGTTACATGAATGAAAGTGATTAGTTCTGTCTTTTGAATTTAAGTCTTGAGCTAACAGTGGGCCTTTTACAGGTCCTTTGAGAAAAGCAAAGGGTACGCAAGGCAAGAGTAAGTGCAAGCTTGGGAACGCGCGTCCTGGGCACATCAGGGCAACACCACAAGGAAAGGAACTCAAGGTTGGAAAACCCGCAACACCCTCTGTCAATTCTTAGTTTAGGCTAAGTGCGGGTAGTGTTAGAAGTAATTCCAGGCAACGATAGGCATGAGATAAATCAAAGACGATCTAAGAAATCAAGTGCAAGTCAAGAGATAACCTGTGTGTGTGTGAACGACAACTCTGAAGGAAAAGAACCTAACGTGAGACGACCAAACTCAAATGCGAAATTAAACTCAAGTATTCCTAACGACGTGATATCAGACAAGAGTATAAACATGATAATCAACATAAAAAGAACCAAGTGACCGATACAAAAGGACTCAGAAACGTGGTTGTACCTAGAAAAAATTGGGCTAATCAGTTAGGCATATGAACCTTAGATCAGGACGACACCTAGTAAGAGAGAGACAAAGCCTTAGGTCTTCAGAGGCTAGTGTCAATCACACTGCAAGGTCTTGGGCCCAGCAGTTGAGTCACCACTCTCATTACCCTAGCTCTGATACCAGTGAATCAGGGATGTCTCAAGGCATGGACAGACCTACGGGAAGTTCAGGTGTGCCATACTTGCACAGGGTAGAAGGCCCTTACAAAACACAGTTGGAATACCTTCGGACCAATCGATTAGGTGCTAGCATCTATGTGGATGGCCTAGGAAGATCTGTGGTACAGATTAAAAACCCTGACCAATCCATAGGACTAGAGCACCCAGCTATCAAGTTCGAAAATGGTGCATATCTGGACAAAGAAGGAACCATATACGTAGTTACCAGTCACCCAGATAGGACAGATGAATTTGGGAATGTAATCTCAGAAGCGGACCTAGGTGACTTGGAACAAGGAAACATGGGAGTAGAACCTAGAACACCCCGAGGCAAATCTGTTCTCACTAGGATTATCACACCTGAGTGGGTGCCCTAAGACAACAAGAGTATAGATCTGCTTCTGAACCGAGAGACTAACGAAGCCTTTTGGAGGTACAAATCTGATCAGCCAACTGATATAGGGACAATCATGATCTATGAGTTTAAGGATCCTGATAGCCCACGTAGAGTGACCTACTTAGATCACGCTTCGGAGAGGATCTTTGTGGTGACAGAACATGATAGGCATGCTTACACTTGGAAGGGTGAATTCATTTTTCCCCAACCAAGATCGAATGTATCATATGGCCACCCTGGTGCTGGAACATCCCAAGCTCATGGAATGCAAAGAGACAGACATAGAGAAAGGCCGGAAGTAAGCTTTTCCAACCCAGTGGGCAGAGAAAGAACAAGGGCGGAAACAAATAGAGTAGAACCTGAGATACTTAGAGCTCACAGGAATCAAAGAAATGCGGAGGAGTTCCCTCTACCACGACCTAGAGAGCACACAAGGACTTTGAGACCGACTCAGCTAGTTAAGTCCATGAAGAACTACTTCGATGGCACTGGAGATCCATATGATCATGTGGCTGAGTTTAGGCAAGTCCTGAGAGCCGAACAAGTGGAGGACCTATTCACGCAATACAATGCCTTTGGTCTGACCCTTAGGAACACTGCCCTGACATGGTTTCAGCCACTAAATGAGAGGCAGTTCAGGAGCATAGACCAACTCCTAGAGGCTTTCATTATTGAATTCTCTAAGAGTGGCATAAGGCATAATACCTCCTCGCTGATTCAAAGCTTCAAGCAAACCCCGCAAGAGACTATGAGACTTGCAGGAAGGAGATTTAGGCAATATCTTGAAAGATGCCCTGTTTCGGAGTTACCCACACCAGCCAAGCAAGTGGCTTTATTCTTGGATGGATTGCTAAGTACCAAATTAAGATCATATGTGTACTTGAAGGACCCTAGGACCATAGAAGAGTGTGTACGCATGTGCATTGACATCGAGGATAACCTAGGGGAGGAGTTAGAGCTTTCCAAGATATACAAAGATTCAGATAGTGCCTCTAGCCTCTCTTCCACACAATCCACATCAATTGAGGAACTTGCAGAGAAAGTAGCTCAGAGATTAGGCGTAACTAGCAAACAAATCCCAAGGTTTGCCCCTGTGAAAAGGTGCTATACTTGTGGTGGTGACCACATGGCGAATGTCTGCCCCATTATGGCTCAGCCCCAAATAAATCCTAGCAGCCAGTACTGCACCATAGAACGGAGGTACACCAATCACACCGCACAAGATTGCCCCTACAATAAGCAAACAGTTAGGCAAACTTATCCTCAACCCTATCCACCACAGGGAAGATACCAGAACCAGTACCCTCCACAGCCATATGGCAGGCCACAGCAACCTTATCAGCAACCATATCAAGCCCAACAAAGGCCTCAACCTGTGTTAGCACAACAACCCCCTGCCCCAGCTAATGTGATTCCGGTAAAGTATACTGCTGCGGAAGAGAACCTAAATAGAGCTATAGTCCCTGTAACATCCTTGCTTTCTGAAAGTGACCCCGGTGACCATAGCTTTGATTCTACACATGTCGATAGTCCCAAGCGTACTACATGCAGTCTCCAGAACATGGTGAGTCCTATTACAGCGAAGAGCCAAATGAACCTAGTTGGGAGTCAGATTACACAAACATCATGTATGCAAACCCCAACCCTAGGCCTCAACCTAGGCAAGTAAGACCTCCATTCCCAAGAGGACCGTGCTACAGATGCCAAGGTGATCACCTCATTCGTGATTGCCCCTTACCTCCACCTACACAAACCCAGTCAGTGACGATCCAAGGCTTTTGCCAAGATTGTGGAAAAGAGCATCTCTTACGAGATTGCCCAAAGAACCCCAATAATATGCCAAAAATCACTCCTATCAACGTTATTGGGTTAGTGGTTGACTCCACAGGAAGTGTCACTTCCACTGCTCCCGTACAGGTAGTCACTAGAGCTCAAGCATTGCAGCAGAATCAAGGGGTAAACCAGGATAAGAACCCAGAGGCTAGTGAAACCGAGAGCGTGACAAAGAAAAGGACTAGAGCGTGGAAAGATAGTCGAGAAAGAATGAAAAGACAATGGGCTAAAAAGATGAGTGAGCTGGAGGAAAGCATAAGAGAAACCAAAGCGAGGATAACTGAACTCACATCTCAAACTCCCTCTCACACTATTCCACCACCTCCATTCCCATCGCCATCCAACCCGCCACCTTCCAACCCACCTCATATGATTCCACCACCCCCTAGAGTAGGATCAGTATTAGCTGATCCCACTCCTGAAGATATAGACATGATGCTGAAAGCATATCAGGCCAGAATCCAAGAAGGGCCAAATGTCACAGATCACGATAAGTGTTACCCTAGAGCTGACCTAGAGATAGAAAGAACCAAGCTTTGCGCGAAAATGGTAGCATTGGCTCAAACTATGTTTGAAGCTAGTCGCCTTTTCAATTACTCGGGCTCAGCCAAGACGCAATTACACTTGGATGGACTTCTAGAGAAGTTAGAGGGCATAATTGCAAGATCTGCCAAGGAAGAAAGACATCAAGAAAGAGAGAACGTAAGTAAAAACATGACCCATTCCCCATCAAAAGCTTATGTGCCAAATTCCACTGAACCAGACAAGTTCCCCTCCTTAGAAAGAATAGAGAATCTAATGGCACAATCGCCAAAGGAACCAGCCTCTCAACACAAGGGCAAGGCAAGTGAAAGAGTAAGCATTCCTGCTCAAGAAGCCTATGTGCCTGAAGCCTATGTGCCTAACTCTACGGAGCCGGATACACCATCTTCTATGAATCGGTTCACACCAGAATTCCTACGTGAGATTCAAGAAGACAAATGGGCTAAGGAAAGTGAAGTCCCTCCTCCCATTGAACTTGTGGATGATGCACATGACCAATTCCCACAAGACATCCCATCCATTTATGGAGAGCAGGAGAGCATCCAATCTCAAGAAAGATTAGACTTCGAGTCTAATTCTTTACAGGAACTACCCCATTTCATAGGCCCATGGGAAGCAAGGTCCACCTGTATGAGAGCACCTACAGTCATGGTAAGAAATGAAGATTCAGTCATACCTAGGAACACAGAGGTAGTGAAGAACACTAACGTGCAGTGCAATCTCAAGTTAGAAGAGCTACTCAAGGTTAGACCTGAATTATGGAAACATGTCGCCAAACAAGTACCAGAAATAGCCAAACCTCGTTCCCAGGTAGGATCCCATAGGACAGTGCCAGAAATTCCTTTGGATAAGATAGGAGATATGTGTGAAGGTGAAGAAGGGAACACCTATCTTCCCATTACTTACCAGGAGTACACCACCAAGGCAATTTTGGACTCAGGTGCAGGAGTTGCAATTGCCACCACTTCCCTGTGGAAGCGTTGGGGCAAGCCAGCACTTAGGCCAACGAGAATGAAATTGCAGATGGCAGATGGTCATATTGAGAGACCCTTAGGATTGCTAGAAGGAATAACTCTCACCACTTGTGGTGTCGAGTTCGAGCATACATTTGCTATATGTGACTTTAGCAAAAATCATGCCTATGAGATGATTTTGGGAAGACCATTCATGCGACAGTTGCAAGTGGTACAGGACTGGGGAACCAATTCTTTGTACCTGCAACACTTAGGTGTTACGACCAAAGTCAATCTCAAGGATTACTCTCATAGAGATGTCCCTCCTATCCAATGGAATCCCATCCATAGAGCCAAAGATGATACAGAATCGGTGCATTCCATAGGGTCAGGATCCTCTTGGATGCATGAAGACACCCACTTATGGATGTGCAAGGTAGCAGTAGAGGAAGAGAAGCGAGAGAAAGCCAGAGAGGTAGGTGCGAAAGAAACCCATAGATCAATCCAAGACCCAGCCTATGCACCTGTAGTTTTTCCAGACGAAGAATTTGAACCTCACGGTTGGGCAGAAATCTTAGCAACAATGGACATAGCCATCAATGAAGAACAATGGACACCTCACTGTGATGAGGATGGCTATGACATTTCAGTCTTCTCCATAGAGCCAATCATGGGAGAGGCAGTTCTAGAAGAATGCGAACCTAGCCCTGATGCATTTGAGGATGCAAGTGACTCCGATCTAGAGTCAATCATTATGGACCCACCATTTGCATCAGATGAAGAATACTTCCATGAAGTAGAATTTCAACCCCAGAGGCATGGAGAGCTCATAAATGATGTAAGATTAGCCACACATGTGACCCCGAAGGAAGAAGGGAAGAAATGAAAGAAGAGAGAAGTCTCACCAGAAGAGGAAGAATCTTTGTTTGAGGTCCCAGAAAATTTTAAGAAGTATGAGATAGATGACAGGAGATTCATGATCAGAATGCCGAAACGAGAGGCACAATCAGGAGAGGCCTATGATAACAAAGAAACCACCAAGAAAATAGTAGTGGCCCTAGAAGAAGGAGAGGAGAGATGCACGTACATAGGCCATGACCTAACAGAGGAAGAAGAGCATGCGTTAATTGCCTTGCTAAGAGAATACAGAGATGTATTCGCTTGGAGTTACAAGGATTTGAAGGGTGTTGACCCGGACATATGCTCACACACCATCCCCATGACTTCAGATGCCAAACCCTCTAAGCAAAAGCCCTATACATATAACGATAATTACGCTGCTAAGATCAAAGAAGAGATAGATAGACTGGTTGAAGCTGGATTTATCTATGAAATTGAGCACACCGAGTGGGTATCCCCCATCGTTGTGGTGCCCAAGAAAAATGGAAAGCTGCGCGTATGCATTAACTTGAAGAAGGTTAATGCAGCCACTATTCGGGATAACTATCCGCTTCCCATCACAGAACATCTCTTAGAAAGAGTGGCAGGCAAGGAAGTCTACAGCTTCCTTGATCGATTTTCGGGTTACAATCAAGTAGCCATAGCTCCAGAGGATCAGCATAAAACGACTTTCGCCACAGAGTGGGGTATATTTGCCTTTCGTGTAATGCCATTTGGGCTTACCAATGCACCGGCTACCTTCCAGAGGCTGATGTGTCATGTATTTAAAGAGTTCTTGAGGAAGAATTTAGAGGTCTATGTTGATGATCTTTGTGCTCATTCCAACATTAGACACACCCATATTCCTGAACTCAGACAAATCTTTGACAAATGTAGAGAATATCAAGTCTGCCTGAACCCAGAAAAGTGCGTTTTAATGGTAAGGCAAGGCAAGATTCTAGGACACATAATGTCAAAGAATGGCATATCTACTGATGAAGAGAAAGTGAGAGCTATAGCAGAGCTACCTAGGCCAAAGAATGTCAAGGAAGTACAAGCTTTCATGGGGCATTGTGGTTATTACCGACGATTTATACACATGTATGCTGTCATTGCAAAGCCCATGTACGGACTTCTGACTAACTTTGAGTGGGCGGATGAATGTGAGAATTCCTTCCAAGAGCTTAAACGAAGATTATGTTCAGCACCAATCTTGACCACACCAGATTGGAATAAGCCATTCCATGTTCATGTGGATGCATCCAATTATGCTATTGGATGTGTGCTTGCACAACCTACTGGTGAAGGTAATATGGATCTTCCAATTGCCTACGCCAGTAGACAATTGAATGCGGCTGAACGGAATTACACCACTACAGAGCGAGAAGGATTAGGCATGGTATATGCAGTTAAGAAATTTAGACACTATTTGCTTGCAAATAAGTTTAAACTTTTTACTGATCATCAGGCATTGCTATACCTCGTAAATAAGCCATGCAATACAGGAAGATTAGTGAGATGGTTCCTCTTGCTAATGGAATATGATTTTGAGGTTGTGGTAAGGAAAGGTAGGACTCATTTGAGAGCGGATCATCTTTCTAGGCTCACATCGGGAGAAGCCCCACAAGGAATATCAGATGACCTTCTTGATGCTTACTTGTTTAATTTGGAAGTGGTGCCGCAATGGGCTAAGCCTTTGGTACCAGTATTGACATACGGGCCTAATCATCCAGTGGTTAACACACGGAATAGAGAGGTTGTAAAAGCCCAAAAGTACCACATCATGGCTGGAAGTATGTACAAGCACACAGATCAAGGGATCTTGGCGTGTTGCGTAGAAGAGGATGAGTACGCTAAATGGTTGCAATTAGCACATGTAGGTGCACTAGAGCAACACCATTCAAAGCAACGAACTTTACAGACCCTAAAGAGACTCGGAGGACATTGGCCAACTATGGAAGCTGATGTCCAAAAGTTGTGCAAGGAATGCCCAATCTGTTGCACTAAGCCACCTGTGGAACACACCACTCTTTATCAAGTATCCATTGTGCCAGATTGGAGCGAACCTCTAGTATCCTTCCTGAGGACAAACACATTCCCTCCAGACATGACTCTGGCTAGGAAAAGGAGTTTAGAGCAAGAAGCCCTGGATTACTCACTTATTGGTGATAATCTATACAAACGTGGTAAAGATGGTTACCTGAGACTGTGTGTCCATGAGAGTAAATATCTTAAGATCTTGGAAACTGCTCACCAAGGTGTAGCAGGAGGGCACTTTGGACCAGATCGGGTGATCAAGGCAATACTATTTGCAGGCTTCTGGTGGCCTACCCTTCACATGGATGCACATACCTATGTGAAATGCTGTGATGTCTGTCAGAGAACTCAGTATCCTATACGAAAAGATGAGATGCCACTGAAACCTATGATGGGTGGACGTGCATTCTCTAAGTGGGGAATAGACTTCGTAGGTCCTATTAATCCCCCAGCTAAGGGTTCCCATGCGGAATACATTATTGTTGCAACAGACTATCTAACTAAGTGGGTAGAGGTAAAAGCCACGACGAAGAACGATGCTCAAACAACTGCCAAATTCTTGTTTGAGAATGTATTCACAAGATACGGGCTACCTATAGAGCTTGTAAGTGATAGAGGCACTCACTTCTTGAAGGAAGTAATTGAGAATCTACTCCAAGAATTCTTAGTAATACATAAGAAATCTGCCCCCTATCACCCTCAAGCTAATGGACAAGCTGAGAGCACCAATAAGATCTTATGCAATGTACTGACAAAACTAGTAAACACTAAACGCTCTGATTGGGACAAACAGCTACACCATGCTGTTTGGGCATACCGAGTCGCCTACAAAACGGTACTCCAAGCCACCCCCTTTCAGATGGTATTTGGCCAAAACGCGGTGCTGCCCTTGGACTTCTTGATTCCTACACTGAGAGTGGCCCAAGAGCACGAATGGACTGGTCATGAACTCTCCTCTAGACTTTTTGACCTTGAACGATTAGGAGAAACAAGACTGAGAGCAGCTGCAGGAATATATGCAGCTAAGAAGAGACAGAAGGCATACTTTGATGCCCATGTGAAGGACAAGGGTTTGAAAGCAGGAGATCTAGTTTTAGTCTATACACTGAAACAACACGCAAGGAAGCTAGAAAAGAGAGGCTACGGACCTATGGTCATCAATAGGATCTCCACGAGTGGAGCAGTACAACTGGCCACATTAGAGGGTGATGTTCTCCCTAACTATATTAGCGGATGCAGAGTCAAGTTGTATCAAGAACCCCTCACAGAGGAAATGCTCAATCGACTCAACACTGCTAAGAAACGCAAGGAGGAAGAAAAGCGAATTCGAGAAGAAGCTCAAGCAGAAGCTTTAGAACGCATCAGAAGGATGAAATTAAGAAGACAAGGCAGAGAGCACCCTAGGCAAGATGCATACACAGATCAACGATATGACATGGCTATGTGTGAAGTTTCAGGTGTTAGCTCACATAAGATCACTGATCGACGTCCTTTCATAACCTTAGATATAGGACAAGGAAAGAGTGCAAGGACTGTAAGAGCCTTGATTGACTCAGGCGCAGCCACTAGTGCTGTTAAATTGTCTTACTATCAAGAGTTGCAATTAACTGTCAATCCTGTGGAAGCATATCTCATAGGATTGGGAGGCGTGGAAACCCCTTGCATGGGCGAGGTGGAACTTCCCCTCTACATTCATGATGAGGCAATGACAGTTAAAGTACTAGTGTGTCAAGATGAGGACCTCACGGAACCCCTTGTCTTGGGTCAAGACTGGATCTATGACCAAGCAGTCAACTTAAACCTAAGAAGTGGACTTCTTCAGGTGTGGGTCAATCATAGTCGAATCACAGTAGAGTTAGATAATGGAGCACTCGAGGAATTAGGAAAGGCACAGACTCCTGGTCCCTCCAGGGGTGCACATGAAGTTGACCATGCTGTTCTTGTCCAAAACTATGTGTTGCAGAGGAATGCTATGCGCAAAAAAGGAGTCAGGGATGCAACGGAACTCCCTTCTTTTCCAAAAGCCAGAAGGAGGCAACAACCAAAGGTGGATCAAAGGCAGAAGAAGCAGAGTACTACCTATGCTGGAAATCAAAAGAACCTGCACAGCAGAATGTCTCAGCAAGTGAACCGAGTGTGGGTGCGAAAAGGCGAACACCCGGTTGCACTCACGCCAACCACACGGGCAAAGCCTCTTATTAGTAACCAACAACACGTCACTAATAAGAAGTCTTTCAGAAATTCTTCTGCTAACGTGAAATTTATTTGGGTGCCCAAGAAGTCGATGAAGGCTAGCCCACAATCAAGACAAATTTGGGTGCCTAAGGCTTGCTTGCGGGCGCAAATAGCTACGCCGAAGCCACAACCTATACAGCGTAACCCATTCATTCGCACAGCCAGCATTCACTCGTTTTCAACACTCAAGAACACACCAAGGCCCATGAGCACGAACATAATCGCTTGTAAATGGGTCCCTAAAAGGCCTCATTTTCAAGCCGGTACACCTATAAAGCTCTCTAGAGCCTCTACGACACCAAGAACAAGATCCATCCACTGCATTTGGCAGCCTAAGACCTGTAATAAACCCCCCGACCCCAATTTGTAAATTCATCCACACTTACTAACTGCATTAGTCTCCTAGGACTACCCAAGCATTAACTACACACACAGTCTTCGTGCACTTACTAACCACTAACTCACCATCTACCTCATGTTAATGTTGTAACGGGGACAACAATGGATTTATTCTTTCCATTACGATGTTAACACGTGGTTCTATATTCTCACAGAACCAACCAGCAAACAGGGCCATGGCAGAAGCAGGTGCCAGTTCTCAAGCCGGATCCGGTGCCCAGATTGTGGACATAGAAACACTCCTCCTCGAGCCACATCTCACCGCAAGTCTGCAAGAACTTCAAGCCGTGCATGTGCTCCCCATTCAGGATCCTCCTCAAGGGCACACTTCTCAAGTAGGTAAACACGCTCACTGGTTCAGTGATGTCGCGGGACCATTGGGCGATGGAACCTATTTCTGGGAAGCTGAATTGGAATTTAATGGTAAATGGGGACGTTACCACTTTTTCACGCGCGAGTTCGAAAGCTATCAAAACGCCGAAGTCATGCGATCAGTATGGACCAAAGCCGGCTTAGACAGTTATTTCAGGGCCCACTTACCAAAGCCGGATTTCTTACGTTGTTCATATCTTATAAGTACCATCACGCCAAGCAGGGCCAAGGGAGGCGACAGCACCTTTGTGTTGCCATCAGTGCTGCCGGGTCATGAGCTTAAAAGATTCAAGTTGACCCTCAATCTGGTAAGAGAAGCATTGGGTATGTATGGCATGCACATCCCCACGGAAAAGGAAAAAATGGTTCCAGGTCGAATGAAACACAAAGATCTTAATAAGCTGAAGGATATGGTAGCGATGACACCTACCATTGCGCTTCACCTGCGGACCATCATGCAACATTTTGCTTTCCCCGCCCAGGAACGATTCACAATGCCCCCGAAGAAAATATGGTTCAGCTTGTATCTAGCAGAGACAGAAAGCCTTCCCATCAATGTGCCACACTGGATCATAGATCAGATACACCTAGCCCATCAAAGGTGGAACAAGAAGCAGAAAAATGTGCTTCATGGATGTTGCGCTCTAACAAAGATAATCTACCGATGTCTGGCCTATGACGTGCCTATTCAGAGGGCACTCATATGGCCCCGCGCCCAGGAATTTCAGAGAAGACTATCAGCAGCAGGTCCCCCATCAAAGAAGATGAGGGGGGGAGTACAATTACCTTGTGCTCAACCAAGGGGAGCCACCACTACACCAGAAATTACCCCTCCCCAGACACGACGCGTTAAGCCATTCACAATCCGGCTACCAAGACCAAGCACAGATGGGCCTAATCTGGTATTCCCACCCGTCCCATCAGATCTGGAATTCCCACAGGGTTTTACTCTAAATGATCTCACGGATGAAGAAGTAGCCCGATTGATCTATGATTCTAATCTCGAGACGGAAACAGAACGTACTCAGGAACCACAACCCCAGACAACCACAGCAGCCCCCACCCGACCAGAAGAGGTAGAAGTCGACGTAGAGGAACAAGAGGCAGAACAAGAGGAAGAAGCCTACGAGGAACAAGAATATGACGAGCTTTCAGAGCTGGCAAGTGCCCCTGCATATTCTGCAGAAATCAAAAGACTATATCGAACCATGCAACTAGTTCAAGAACAGCACAAAATGTCACTGGAAGCGGGCAAGAAACTCATGAACCAGTTGCTAGTAGAGGAAGGTGTGGACGATATGTTCATTGAGTCCATAAACCTTCATGCCGACGCAGTAGGAGTGGATGAGGCCATCCATGAGGCAATGGCCTACATTCACAGATTTGAGAAGAGGGTTCCCGTTCGTCCCAGGAGGTCCGGGAAACAAATTCATATCAATGTATCAGCACCAGGAGAGACAACGCAAGCAGACGAACATTAGGAAGCACCACTATCACCACCATCCCCACCTCGCACTACACAATTCACTCCACCACATGACACTAGCACCACCACGTCCACTACCACCACCATTGTCATGGGTATCCCACTCTCTCCTGGAATCCAATTCGGGGGAGTCACCATGCCCACTTTCACCACTCTTTTCACTGACGTCACATCCACTCCACCCACGATCCCCATCTACACTGTCACTCAAACAATTGACACTATGGAAACATCACCTGCCACAGCACCGCTCCCTCCCCCCATGCCACCTTCATCTCCCATACCCCCTCCACCCACATCTCCACCTGCATCCACATCATCCACAACTCCCTTTTCCGCCCCCATTCCCCCTGCATCTTCACCCCTCCCAGCATCGTTTAATGTAAATAGCATATTTTTAGCATTAAATCAATGTGTATATCAGCTTCAGAATGAGTACAGAGCGCTGGACGGCCGGTATCAACAACTGACAACACACCATCAGAACTTACAAAGGCAATTTCACGTTCTACAAGAGGAAAATGCAGAAGTGAATCAACGCTATTCAACGCTTGAGCAGGCTCACCAAACACTATTGGAGGCACCCCAACCATCGACAGAATCAGGTGTAAAACAACTAGAAGCTTTGCTCGAAGTATACCAGGCCGATAACCTACGAGTCAGACGCAACTTGCCGCTACTAAGGAAACATATGGCCACAGCACTGGAGGAGAACAAAAGACTGCAAAAACAAAATGAAGAGAATCTGGAAGCGGCAATGGAAGGCTCCCCTCACGAGATAGATCCAGAGCAGTTCAAAGCAGTTCCCACGGAGACGATGAAAACCATTTTGGAAAGCTATGCAGATCTCCTGGAAGCCCATGATGACTTGGAAAGAGAGCGTGACACCCTTCAGAGCAGACTTAAGGAACAGGAGGAACAACCGAAGAGTGTCCCATCAACCTCCACCTCAGACGAAGTAAAGGCCTTAACTGAGCAGGTAGCAGAATTACAGCAGAGGTTACTGACATACGAGAGGCAGCCATCTCCAGTGGTAGAACCAGAGCAAGAAGAGTTGGTCCCTATTGAGGTAGATGATTCGTACGAGGAACCTTATGTTCCTATGCCAATGCCAGGTGGGCGACGAACCTCAGAGGGACTAGACACATTGGAAGTGGAAGCACCCGAGTGGCTTCAAACACTGGAAAGGACAGCGAACACCCACGAAGAACGAGTGGCCATTCAGATCCAATCACTAGCGAACTTAGAAGAAACTATCATAAAGTCTGAATATTTCAGAAGCATGTCTCATCATAGATGGATCGGCACCAATAATGACCAATATGTACCATTCTGTATACTTTTGGCCGATTACAACGCGGAGATTCAACGACAATGTGGCGAGCCTCCCACATTTGCTACACAATTTGGTCTAGATGATATATCGGAAAGTGCTCAGCGTGGGTCCATCCATCAACCCACCTGGAGAATCAGGCTTTTGGAAACGTATCCTGAAATGGTCCGAACCTGGAATAATATGCCGTTGTTTATTAAATATAATCCTTGTTACATTCCAGTTCTTCGACGACGCACCTGGCCTGAATTCACTATTGCCGTCAGAGACATCAAAGCCTGTGCAAAATGGTTGAATTATGTTTATCTAGCACCTCCACGAGGACCCCCCACAGTCAACTACATGATTTCTACAATCCGTCACTGGAGTACTCAGCTACGCAATAATCGTGATGTGATGGCCCAGATGTGCATGAAAATATTTGAATTAATGCTGATCACTTTCAGGACGTTTAAGAACATTAAGGACCCTCACTTCTCAGGTGCAGGCTTTATGACAGGAAACCAAGATCTAGTGTACGATATGAGTACCACCCCATCCATTGAAGTAATATATGCGTGGCACGCCAGAATCAAGTACCTCCCAGCCTGCTTTAAACAGACGTTTGAGGAGATGTTCATCACAGGATTCTGGGAATATCACTCCGAAATCTTTATACCCAGACCATCACATCTCCTCCAATTATTTGCTGTGGAGAGAACTATTTACTCAGAACAATTGAGGGTGCCTCATCCAGATGTTCCCGGTCCTGTGAATTGGGATGAGCTGCTCACAGATCTAGCACGCGGCTTGCGACTCGAAGAACACCACCTAGCCTCCGATGTCGTTCAATACTATGTTCAAAAATCCTCTAGACAAGGGTCTGTCAGGGGCGACAGACGCGAGAGTGGGGGGGGTGTTGGCAGCAGTCAGGGAACCGAAGGAGCCATAAGACGAAGAGAGTCAGAGCGAAGGGACAGCATAGGCAGACATGGCAGTCAAAGAAGATCTGGCAAATAGGCCAATAATTTTCCTCATGAAGAAGCAAGTATGAGCATTCACGCAAATCTAGCACTTAGGCAACCCTTTAACTTTTCAAAAACCCTTACACCAATTAAAAGTGATTCTCATCACTAAACACCATTGTAAATACCATTTCATATTTTTTGTAGCTCCATTCTGTGCAAGCCAAGGAGTCCTTGAGCTTGAGGAGCTTTAGAAGTATCTACCTGCCAATTTTCGTAATTTTTAGATCTCGTTTGAGCCCTCAAATAAGCCCTGGAACCTAATTTTTAACTAGGCCGGACACTAGGTCTGAACAGGGCCAAAGCTAGTCAAAAACTATAAAAGGAGCTAGAGAGCTCATTTTTGAGGTTAGATTGTAATTGAAACAAACTTGTAAGAGCTTCTTGAAAAGTAATCTAAGAACTCCATTGATTCTCACTCTGTCTTGCTGTGTGTGCGCGTGTGTGTGTATGTGTGTGCATGCTAGTGTGCTTCTCACTCACGCACTTGTGCCGCCACTTGCTCGAGGTCTTCATACCATCCTCACGTCTTCCCGGATTGACATTAAAGGAGGTGCTACTCATCACTGAGCTACAGTATGTTGTGCTCGAAAAGGGTGAAGTTGGTGGTGGGGGAATGGGAGATTGTGGACGTATGGGAGGAGGGAGAGGTGCGGAGGTGGGTGATATGTCCATGAGATCAAAAGTGGATGTAGTCGTGGGGGTGATTGTGAACATGGGAATTGTGGGTGCGGTGATGGTGGTGAAAGTATAAACTGGTGTGTGTAGTTGTGAATATAAACCGCCAGGAAGTGTGATCGGGGGAACAGGGTTTTCCGTGGCTGTAGTTAGAATTACAGTGTCACTGGTAGTGTATACAAGTTAGGTGGTGATAGGGTGTGTGGGTTGTGTGGATTGACTGACACTCTGTGCTTCAGTATGGGTATTGGACTCTGAGGCGGTGACCGTAGTGGTTACACTGGTAGTGAGAGGTGAAGTTGGTGGAGTTGGAGGTAGGGGTGGTAAAGGGGGTGATGGGGGTGCACTGGATGTATGGGCTTCCTGAGTTTCCTGAATGATATGAGCTGTGCCCGTGGTTGTGCATGTGGTGCCCTGTGGTTCTGATACTAAGATATTCATTTGTTTTCTTGATCGAGGGGGGCGTCTACCATATCGTTGCTCTGATCTTCTCGAGTGTGCAAGAGCTGTATGCACCGTCTCAGGTACCCCCAACGCATCAGAAATCATATCAAGGGTTGCTCGGTATTGCTCATCCACACCTTCCTCTTCAAGGATTTGGTTCATGAGGGCTTTTCCTACTGCCAGGGACAGTTTGTGTTGTTCTTGAACTCTGTTGATGGTATCATATAGCTTTTTCAATTCCTTCGTATAAGCCGGGGCACCCTCAAGTTCTTGTAGAACTTCTTGTTCATATTCTTGCTCTTCTTCCTCTCCTTGTCCACCTCGTTCCTCCTCCTGCTCTTCTTCTTCTTCATCCTCCACTTCAAAATTACCCCACTTCACAGGCCCATGGGAAGCTAAGTCCACTTGTATGAGAGCACCCACAGTCATGGTAAGAAACGAAGACTCGGTCATACCTGGGAACACAGAGGTAGTGAAAAACACTAAAGTGCAGTGTAACCTCACTTTAGAAGAGCTACTCAAAGTAAGGCCAGAACTATGGAAACATGTAACCAAACAAGTACGAGAGATAGCAAAACCTCGTTCCCAGGTAGGATCTCATCACACAGTGCCAGAGATACCTTTGGACAAGATAGGAGACATAAGTGAAGGTGAAGAAGGAAACACCTATCTTCCCATTACCCATCAGGGGTACACAACCAAGGCAATTCTCGACTCTGGTGCAGGAGTTGCAATTGCTACCACTTCCCTATGGAAGAGTTGGGGCAAGCCAGCACTCAGGCCCACGAGGATGAAATTGCAAATGGCTGATGGTCACATAGAGAGGCCTTTAGGACTACTTGAAGGAATAACTCTCACTACTTGTGGTGTAGAGTTTGAGCACACATTTGCTATATGTAATTTTAGCAAGAACCATGCTTACGAGATGATTTTGGGAAGACCATTTATGCGACAATTGCAAGTGGTACAAGATTGGGGAACCAATTCCTTGTACTTGCAACACTTGGGTGTTACGACCAAAGTGAATCTCAAAGATTACTCTCATAGAGATGTCCCTCCTATCCAATGGAACCCCATCCATAGAGCCAAAGATGATATGGAGTCTGTGCATTCCATAGGATCATGATCCTCATGGATGCATGAAGACACTCACTTATGGATGTGCAAAGTAGCAATAGAAGAAGAGAAGAGAGAAAAAGCCAGAGAGGTTGGTGCGAAGGAAACTCATAGACCAATTCAAGACCCAGCCTATGCACCTGTAGTATTTCCGGATGAAGAATTTGAACCTCACGGCTGGGCAGAAATTTTAGCAACAATGGACGTAGCCATCAATGAAGAACAATGGACACCCCACTGTGATGAGGATGGCTATGACATTTCAGTTTTCTCCATAGAGTCAATCATGGGAGATGCAGTTTTAGAAGAGTGTGAACCTAGCCCTGATGCATTTGAGGATGCAAGTGACTCCGATCTAGAGTCAATCATTATGGACCCACCTTTTGCATCAGATGAAGAATACTTCTATGAAGTAGAATTCCAACCTCAGAGACACGAAGAGATAACAAACGGTGTACGATTAACCACACAAGTGACTACTAATAACGATAGCAAGAAATGGAAGAATAAAGAAGTTCCCCCGGAGGAAGAAGAATCTTTGTTTGAGGTCCCTGAAAACTTTAAAAAGTATGAGATAGACGATAGGAGAGTCATGATAAGAATGCCTAAACGAGAGGCAAAGGAATGGAAAGCTGCGCGTGTGCATTAACTTGAAGAAGGTTAATGCAGCCACTATTCGAGACAACTATCCGCTTCCTATAACTGAGCATCTACTAGAAAGGGTAGCGGGCAAGGAAGTGTACAACTTCCTTGATGGATTTTCGGGCTACAATCAGGTAGCCATAGCTCCAGAAGATCAGCATAAGACAGCTTTTGCCACAGAATGGGGCATATTTGCCTTTAGAGTAATGCCATTTGGGCTTACCAATGCTCCTGCAACTTTCCAAAGATTGATGTGTCACGTGTTTAAAGAGTTCTTGAGGAAGAGCTTAGAGGTCTATGTTGATGATCTCTGTACTCATTCCAACATTAGACAGACACATATACCAGAACTCAGGCAAATCTTGACAAATGTCGAGAGTATCAAGTCTGCTTGAACCCAGAAAAGTGTGTTTTCATGGTCAGGCAAGGCAAGATTCTAGGACACATAGTGTCAAAGAATGGCATATCCACCGATGAAGAGAAAGTAAGGGCCATCGCCGAGCTACCTAAGCCAAAGAATGTCAAGGAAGTACAAGCTTTCATGGGGCATTGTGGTTATTGCCGACGGTTTATACACATGTATGCCATCATAGCAAAGCCTCTGTACGGACTTTTGACCAACTTTGAGTGGACTGATGAATGTGAGAATTCCTTCAATGAGCTTAAACGGCGATTATGTTCAGCACCAATCTTGACCACACCAGATTGGAATAAGCCTTTTCATGTTCATGTAGATGCATCCAATTATGCTATTGGGTGTGTACTTGCACAACCTACGTGGGAAGGTAATATGGATCTTCCAATTGCCTATGCTAGTAGACAATTGAATGCAGCTGAACAAAACTATACCACCACCGAACGAGAAGGATTAGGCATGGTATATGCAGTTAAAAAGTTTAGACACTATTTGCTTGCAAATAAGTTTAAATTTTTTACCGATCATCAGGCATTATTGTACTTGGTAAACAAACCATGCAATACAGGCCGATTAGTAAGATGGTTTCTCTTACTAATGGAATATGATTTTGAAGTAGTGGTGAGGAAAGGGAAGACTCACTTGAGAGAAGACCATGGAGAAGCCCCACAAGGAGTGTCAGATGACCTTCCTGATGCTTACTTGTTTAATTTGGAAGTTGTACCTCAGTGGGCGAAGCCATTAGTGCCAATATTGACATACGGGCCCAATCACCCAGTCATAAACACTCAAGATGAGGGAGATAATAAAAGCCCAAAAATACCAGATCATGGCAGGAAGTATGTACAAGCACACAGATCAAGGGATCCTAGCTTGTTGTGTGGAAGAGGATGAGTACGCTAAATGGTTGCAATTGGCACATGTAGGTGCATTAGAGCAACACTACTCAAAGCAACGAACCCTACAGACTCTAAGGAGACTCGGAGTGCATTGGCCGACTATGGAGGCTGATGTCCACAAGTTGTGCAAGGAATGCCCAATCTGTTGCACTAAACCACTTGTGGAGCATGCCACTCTTTATCAAGTGTCCATAGTGCCAGATTTGAGTGAACCATTAGTAGATTTCCTGAGGACGAGAACATTCCCTCAAGATAGGACACTAGCCAGACAAAGAAGTCTAGAACAAGAAGCCCTAGATTACTCACTCATTGGTGATAATCTATACAAGCGTGGTAAAGATGGGAATACATCATTGTTGCCACAGACTATCTAACAAAGTGGGTAGAGGTAAAAGCTACGACAAAGAATGATGCTCAGACAACTGCTAAGTTCCTATTTGAGAATGTATTCACAAGATACAGGCTACCTATAGAGCTGGTAAGTGATAGAGGCACTCACTTCTTGAATGAAGTTATTGAAAATCTTCTCCAAGAGTTCTTGGTTTACACAAGAAGTCTACCCCCTATCACCCACAAGCTAATGGGCAAGCCGAAAGCACAAATAAGATTCTATGCAACATGCTTACCAAATTAGTGAATAATAAACGCTCTGATTGGGACAAACAACTACATCATGTTGTTTGGGCATACCGAGTTGCCTATAAAACGGTACTCCAAGCCACACCCTTTCAGATGGTATTTGGCCAAAATGCAGTGCTACCATTGGACTTCTTGATACCTACACTAAAGGTAGCACAGGAGCATGAGTGGACGGGTCATGAACTCTCTTCGAGGATTTTTGATCTGGAATAGGCGAGACAAGACTAAGAGCTGCAGCAGGTATATATGCCGCTAAGAAAAGACAGAAGGTGTACTTTGATGCCCATGTTAAGGATAAAGGCTTGAAGGCTGGAGACTTAGTGTTGGTGTATACCCTAAAACAACATGCAAGAAAGCTCGAAAAGAGAGGTTATGGACCTATGATCATAAACAGGATCTCAACGAGTGGAGCAGTACAACTAGCCACATTAGAAGGCGATATTCTACCTAGCTACATAAGCGGGTGCAGAGTCAAGTTATATCAGGAACCTCTGACTGAAGAGATGCTAAATCGACTCAACATTGCCAAGAAATGCAAAGAGGAAGAAAAGCGAATTCGAGAAGAAGCTCAGGCGGAAGCATTGGAACGCATCCGAAGGATGAGGTTGCGAAGACTGGGTAGAGATCAGGCCAGGGTAGATGACTATGCGGACCCAGGTTATCATATGGCAATGTGTGAAGTCTCAGGAATAAGTTCTCATAGAATAATTGATAGAAGACCTTTTGTAACCTTAGAGATAGGACAAGGAAAGGGTGCAAGGACTGTAAGAGCCTTGATTGACTCAGGTGTAGCCACTAGTGCTATTAAATTTTCTTACTGTCAAAAGTTGAAATTAACTGTCAAACCTATAGAAGCATATCTCATAGGATTGGGAGGTGTGGAAACCCCTTGCATGGGCGAGGTGGAACTTCCCCTCTACATTCAAGACAAAGTAATGACAGTTAAAGTGCTAGTGTGTCAAGATGAGGACCTCACAGAGCCTCTTGTCTTGGGTCAAGACTGGATCTATGATCATGCAGTCAACCTAAACCTAAGAAGTGGACTCCTTTAGGTCTGGGTAAATCAGAATTGCATTACAATTGAGTTAGAAAATGAAGCACTCAAGGAATTAGACAAAGCACACACTCCTGGTCCTTCCAGGGGTACACATGAAGATGACCATGTTATTCTTGTCCAAAACTGTGTGATGCAGAGGAATGATGATTTCAATCAAGAAGTCAGGGGCACAACGGAACTCCCTTCTTTTCCAGAGACCAGAGGGATGGAGCAACCAAAGGCAGATCAAATACAGATGGAGCAGAGTAATACCTATGTTGGAGGACAAAAGAACATGCGAAGCAGAATGTCTCAGCCATTGAAACAAGTGTGGGTGCGGAAAGGCGAACACCTTGTTGCGATCAAGCCAACCACACGGGCAAAACTTCTTATTACTAATAAAAAACATGACACTAATAAGAAGTTTTTCAGAAATTCTTCTACGAAAATGAAGTCTATCTGGGTACCCAAGAAGTCGATGAAGGCCATCCCACAATCACGACAAATTTGGGTGCCTAAGGCTTGCTTGCGGGCTCAAATAGTTACACCAATTCCACACCTTGTACAACATGGTTCACTCACTCGAACATCTGATACCCTTTCTTATACAACACGCACGGACACACATTGGTCCATGAGCAAAAGCAGAATCACTTGTAAATGGGTCCTTAAAAAGCCTCATTTCCAAGTAGACACTCCTGAAAAGACCTCCAGAGTCTCCACAAAATCAAGACCAACCGCAAATCATTTGGTTCGAAAGCCCAAAACATGTACTAAACCCCCCGACCCTCATTTGTAAATTCATATCCACTTACCCACTACATCACTCATACACCGCATCTTTCCATTTAGCTCTTAGGAATATCCATTCACTAACTACACTCACGATCCCCAAGCACTTATTGACCTACTAACCTCTCACTAAAATCATGTTAATGTTGTAATTGGGACGCATGAACGCTTGGTGTCCATTTGCAATGTTAACATTCATTTGTCTATTCTCACGGAACCGATGACCAGTCTCTTCACCATGGCCGAGGCAGGAACTAGCTCCTAGGCAGGCACCAGCCCCCAAATCGTGGACATTGAAAGTCTTCCCATTGAAGAGGAATGGAAGGAACGCCCAATGGCATTGAGTGCATTACACGCCATACCGATTCAAAATCCTCCACAGGGGCACACAATGCCGGTCAGTAAAAACTCACATTGGTTCAGTGATATGGCCGGATCTCTGGGTGTAGGAACTTACATGTGGGAGGCCGAGATAGAATTCAACGAGCGATGGGGCAGATATCATCTTTTCACCAGGGAATTTGAGAGGCTTCAAAATGATGAAGGTCTAAAACCCATCTGGAAGAAGGCTGGACTATACGACTACTTCAAGGCTCAGTTACCCAAACCAGACTTTCTACGGTGTTCCTACTTAATTACCACTCTGACCCCTAGTAAAGAGAAAAAGGGATATAGTACCTTCGTTCTACCATCACTGACCAGAGGTAATGAATTAAAGCGTTTCAAATTGAGGAACAAGTTGGTGAGGGAAGCTCTTGACATGAAAGACATGCATATCCCCACCGAAAAAGAGATGATGGTCTCGGATAACATGAAAAACAAGAACCTGACTAAGCTCAAAGACATGGTAGCAATGACACCCACAATCGCCATCCACTTGCGAATGGTCATGCAACATTTTATGTTCCCAGCTCAAGAGCGGTTCACCATGCCACCCAAGAAGATATGGTTCAGTCTATATTTGGCAAATGCCTTCAATTTGACAATCAACATGCCGCATTGGATTATCGACCAAATCCACTTGGCACATCAACGGTGGTATGAAAAGCAAAAGTCGGTACTGTATGGATGATGTGCCCTCACCAGGATTGTGTATAGATGTTTGGCTTATGATGTGCCAGTTCAAAGGGCATTAATTTGGACCAGGGTACAAGAATTTCAACGTAGACTATCAACTGGAGGGCCGCCATCAAAGAAAATGAGAGGTGCAGTTCAGATGCCCTGTGCACAAGCCCGGAGTGCGACACTGACACCTGAGACAAATCCACGACTTCTGAGGCGTGTACAACCCTTCACTATCAGATTACCAAGACACAACACTGATGGACCGAATCTGGTGTTTCCACCTGTACCAACCGACCTAGAGTTTCCTCACAGCTTCACATTACAAGACCTAACTGATGAGGAGGTAGCCAGAATAATCGAGGCTGTTAACACGGAAGTCGAGGTAGAGCAAGCTAGTGGGCAACAAACTGCTACAGACCAACCCCATCCTAGACAACTCTCTTGAGACTGAGTGCTCTCCTGCTCTTCATAAATGGATGGGATGTCTTGTGGGAATTGATCGTGTGCATCATCCACAAGTTCAATGGGAGGAGGGACTTCACTTTCTTTAGCCCATTTGTCTTCTTGAATCTCTCGTAGGAATTCTGGTGTGAACCGATTCATAGAAGAAGATGTGTTTGGCTCCGTAGAGTTAGGCACATAGGCTTCCTGGGCAAGAAGGCTTACCCTCATACTTGCCTTGCCCTTACTTGGAGGGGTGGGTTCCTTTTCTGATTGTGCAATTAACCTCTCCAATCTTTCTAGCAGTCCATCAAAGTGCAACTGCGTCTTAGCTGAACTAGAGATGTTGAAGAGGTGACTGGCTTCAAACATGGTTTGAGCCAATTCCACCATCTTAGCACAAATTTTGGTTCGTTCAAGCTCTATTTTTGCTCTAGGGTAACACTTTTCATGATCGGTTATGTTTGGCCCTTCTTGGATTCTGGCCTGATATGCTTTGAGCATCATATTTAGGTCCTCAGGAGTGGGATCTGCTAGGACTGATCCTACTCTAGGGGGTGGTGGAGTAGCATGAGGCGGGTTGGAAGGTGGTGGGTCAGATGGAGGTTGGAACGGTGGAAGTGGGGTAGTGTGAGAGGGAGTTTGAGATGTGAGTTCAATTATCCTGGCTTTGGTTTCTCTTAGGCTTTCCTCGAGTTTGCTCATCTTCTTAGCCCATTGCCTCTTCATTCTTTCTCTACTATCTCTCCAGGCTCTAGTCCTCTTCTTGGTTATGCTCTCAGTTTCACTAGCCTCAGCATTTTTTTCCTGGCCTAAACTTTGGTTTTGATGCAAGGCTTGAGCTCTAGTGACTACCTGTACTGGTGTAGTGGAAGTCACACTTCCTATAGAGTCTACTACTAACCCAATAACATTGATATGAGTGATTTTTGGCATATTATTGGGATTCTTTGGACAATCTCGTAAGAGATGCTCCTTTCCACAAACTTGGCAAAAGCCTTGGATTGTCACTGACTGGGGTTGTGTAGATGGAGGTAAGGGGCAATCACGAATGAGGTGATCTCCCTGACATCTGTAGCATGGTCCTCTAGGGAATGGGGGTCTTACTTGCCTAGGTTGAGGTCTAGGGTTGGGGTTTGTATACATGACGTTTGCGTAATCTGACTCCCAACTAGGTTCACTCGGTTCCTCACTATAATAGGACTCACCATGTTCAGGAGACTGCATGTAGTAAGCCTGTGGACTATCTATGTGAGTGGAATCAAAACTATGATCACTCGGGTCACTTTCTGAAAGCAATGGAGTCACTGGGACTATGGCTCTATTCAAATTTTCCTCTACAGCTGGATACTTTACAGGAATCACATTAGCTGGAGCAGGAGGTTGTTGAGCTAACACAGGTTGAGGCCTTTGTTGGTTTTGGTAGGGTTGTTGATAGGATTTTTGTGGTCTACCATATTGTTGTGGAGGGTACTGGTTCTGGTATCTACCCTGTTGTGGATAGGGCTGAGGGTAGGTTTGCCTAACCGCTTGCTTATTGTATGGGCAGTCTTGTGCTGTGTGATTTGTGTATCTCCGTTCTATGGTGCAATATTGGCTACTAGGGTTTACTTGGGGTTGAGCCATGATGGGACATACGTTCGCCATATGGTCACCACCGCAAGTATAGCACCTCTTTACTAGGGCAAACCTTGGGATTTGTTTGCTAGTGACACCTAGTTTTTGAGCTACTTTCTCAGCAAGTTCCTCAATTGATGTGGATTGCGAGGAAGAGAGACTAGAGGCACTATCAGAATCTTTGTAGATTTTGGAAAGCTCTAACTCCCCCCCTAGGTTATCCTCGATGTCGATGCACATGCGTACACACTCTTCTATAGTCCTAGGGTCCTTCAAGTACACATATGATGTCAATTTGGTACTTAGCAATCCATCCAAAAATAAAGCCACTTGTTTGGCTGGTGAGGGTAACTCAGGAACAGGGCATCTCTTAAGATATTGCCTAAACCTTCTTCCTGTAAGTCTCACGGTCTCTTGAGGGGTCTGCTTGAAGCTATGTATCAATGAGGAAGTATTATGCCTTATGCCACTTTTAGAGAATTCAGTGATGAAAGCCTCTAAGAGTTGGTTTATGCTCCTAAACTGCCTCTCATTCAATGGTCGAAACCATGTTAGGGCTGTGTTCCTAAGGGTTAGACCAAAGGCCTTATACTACGTGAATAGGTCCTCAACTTGCTCAGCTCTCAAGACTTGCCTAAACTCGGCCACATGATCATATGGGTCTCCTGTGCCATCAAAGTAGTTCTTCATGGACTTAACTAGCTGAGTCGGTCTCAGAGTCCTCGTGTGCTCTCTGGGTCTTGGTAGAGGGAATTCATCTGCATTCCTTTGGTTCCTTGGGGCTCTAAGTCCCTCAGGTTCCACTCTATTTGCTTCCGTTCTCGTTCATTCTCTTCCCACTAGGTTGGCAAAGCTTACCTCCGGTCTATCTCTATGTCTGTCTCTTTGAGTTCCGTGAGCTTGGGATGTTCCAACTCCTGGGTGACCAAAGGACACATTCGATCTTGGTTGGGGGAAAATAAATTCACCTTTCCAAGTGTAAGCATGCCTATCATTTTCTGTAACCACAAAGATCCTCTCTGAAGCGTGATCTAAGTAGGTCACTCTGCCCGGGCTATCAGGATCTTTGAACTCATAGATCATGATTGTTCCTACCTCATTTGGCTGATCAGATCTATACCTCCAAAAGGCTTCATCAGTCTCTCGGTTCAGGAGTAGATCTATGCTCTTATTGTCTTGGGAAATCCACTCTGGTGTGATAATCTTGGTGAGAACAAATTTGCCTCGAGGGGTTCTAGGTTCTACACCCATGTTTCCTTGCTCCAGGTCACCTAAGTCTATTTCTGGGATCACATTCCCAAATTCATCTGTCCTATCTGGATGACTGGTTACTACATATATGGTTCCTTCCTTGTCTAGGTATGCTCCATTTTCAAACTTGACAGTTGGGTGCTCTAGTCCAATGGATTGGTCATGGTTTTTAATCTGGACCACAGATCTTCCTAGGCCATCCTCATAGATACTAGCACCTAATCGGTTGGTCCTAAGGTATTCGAGTTGCGTCTTGTAAGGGCCTTCTACCCTATGTAAATATGTCACACCTGAACTTCCTATAGGTCTCTCCATACCATGGGACATCTCTGACTCACTAGTTTCAGAGCTAGGGTAGTGTGAATAATGGCTCAATTGCTGGGCCCAAGACCTAGCAGTATGGTTGACACTAGCCTCTGAAGATCTAAGACTCTGTCTATCTCTTCCTAAGTGTCGCCCTGATCTAAGGTTCATATGCTTAGCTGAGCAATCCCAATTTTACCCAAGGTACAACCTTGTTGCTGAGTTCTTTTGTATCAGTCACTTGATTCTTTTTAGTTGATTATCGTGTTTATGATCTTGTCTGATATCACGTCGTCAGGAACACTTGAGTTAATTTCTGCACTTGAATGTTGATCGTCTCATGTTAGGTCCTTTTCCTTTAAAGTTGTCGGTCACACACAGGTTATCTCTTGACTTGAACTTGATTTCTTAGGTAGTCTTGACTTGTCTCATGCCTATCGTTGCCCTGACTTACTTCTAGCACTACTCGCACTTAACCTAAGCTAGAAATGGACAGAGTGAGTTGAGAATCTTCCAACCTTGAGTTTCTCCCTTGGTTACCCTTGTGTGCTCAGGAAGTGTGTTCCCAAGCTTGCACTTACTCTTGCTCCGATCGCCCTTTGATGCTCTCACTGAACCTGTAAGAGTCCCAAAATTAGCTCAAGACTTAAATTCAAAAGACATAACCAAGCACTTTCATTCATGTAGCTCAGATACCAATTAGCCTTTTGTCTTTTTTGAAAACAATCTAGAGATCCCTTGGCTTTGTTCCCCCTGAATATGGTCACTTTCAAAATACTATATCTAATAATCCTGTACTCCCCACGAGCTTTCCAACAAGCCCAAGATCACCCCAAATGGATTTCGTATGAGAAAGTTATGACTGTTCAGGTTCTAGGTTTAAAACAGGACTCAAACAGGCTGACAGTTCACAGGACTTTTCTCGAAACACAAGTGTAGGGACTTCACAAATCACTAATGGCTTGACAAGTATGCCCAAAAAGTACCCTATCACTTGGTATAAAAAACCCTAAAAATTTGGCTGAAAAAGCCTGCCAATCGCGATCGACAGGTCTGTCAATATCGATTGACAGAGGTGTTTGTCGGGGCCTGTCGGTCGGGATCGACACGTCAGTCGCGATTGACAGTGTCAATCACGATCAACAGAGTCGGTCGTGGATCCTGTCAATCGCGATCGATGGTGTCAATCGCGATCGACACGTTTTTTGGGATTTTCACCGTAATTTTAGTCAATCGGGGATGTGTCCGTCGCGATGAACACTGGCAACGCAAGAAATTCAGACAATCGTCAAAATTCAGTCGGTCGCGATCGACGGTATCAATCGCGACTGACAGAAGTGTCGGTCGTGGCTGTCGATCGCGATAAACGGTGTCATTCACGACTGATAGGGTTAGTCGGTCGTCTCTATCGGTCGCGATCGATAGAATCTGTCGATCGTGGCTGTCGATCGCGATCGACGGTGTCAATCGCGATTGATAGAAAAACACGGAATTTTTTAGTTCTTTCTAGTGATTTGGAATGTGCTCCTTGTGCATGACATGGTGGTGCACTTTGTTTTACCAAAAGGCGAAATTTTCTGTCGATCGCGATGGACAGAGTTCTGCGACACAGAGACAGTTCCGAGTTCGTCCGTACCTGTGTAGCGTGTTGTAGGGGATGATACAGCTATAGCTGCAAGATCACTCAGAAAACAGGCAAAAAGCAATGCACACAATTCGCTCTCTCGCTCTCTCTCACAAGTGAAATGAGGGACATGGAAGGAAGAAGGTGATATGATCAAAAACTGAAATTTTTCGTGATGGTGGAGATGGAGGTGGGAGGTGGTGAGGATGATGATTGTGATGATGATGATGAAGTAAGAAAGAGAAAAATAAAGAAAAGTAAAGAAATTACCTACTCCGCCAACGTCTCAAATCTACGTCTTACCATCACACGCTCGCCGTCAAAGCTCGATCCCCGGCAACGGCGCCAAAATTTGGTGTAGCTCAGTGATGAGTAGCACCTCCTTTAATGTCAATCCGGGAAGACGTGAGGATCGTATGATGACGTCGAGCAAGTGAAGGCACAAGTGCGTGAGTGAGAAGCACACCAACTTGCACACACATACACACACACGTGCACACACGGCAAGACAAAGAGAAAGACAATGGAGTTCTTTTAGATTACTTCCAAAATGCTCATACAAGTTCAAATCTATTACAAGCTAACCTCAAAAATGAGCTCTCTATCTCTATTTATAGTTTTTGACTAGGTTTTGGCCGTGTCCAGACCTAGTGTCCGGCCTAGTTAAAAATTAGGTTCTAGGCCCCATTTGAAGGCTCAAATGGAGTCTAGAAATTATGGAAACTGGTAGGTAGCTACTTCTAATGCTCCTCAAGCTCAAGGACTCCTTGGCTTGCACAAAATGGAGCTACAAAAATATGAAATGGTATTTACAATGGCTTTTAGTGTTGAAAATCACTATTTTTGTAGGGATTTCCTCTAACGATTTGACATACACATCTTCGAGCTTCCTACTTGCTCCTTCTCCTTATGTGTCCACCTCTTTGATATGCTTTAGCTTCTTGAAAAAATAATGGCCTACTTGCCCGATCTTCTTTGACTACTCTATCTGCTTGTACCTTCTCTTTGCTTCGACTCCCTTCGTTGGCTTCCTTGTCTTGTTAGTCCTTCAGTTCCTTGACTACTGCTAACAATATGATCAGCCCCATCTTTACGTAGATAAAGTGTGCTTTCAATTAGAATACATGTGAAGCCAAGATCAATCAAGTGCTTACGAATTTTGTCATACCATACACATAAGCATGCTTGAGACCATACACGGCTTCATGCAAGCAATAGAACATATGCTCAAGCCCTTTCATGGCAAATCCAAGAGGTTGCTTCATATAAACCTCTTCTTGCAAATCACCATTGAATTTCAAGAAAGACATTTTGATATCCAATTGATGCACTTTCCAATCTCGTTGGGCAACCAATGCAACCACGGTATGAATGGTAGTCATGTGTGAAGTAGGTGCAACAATTTCCTCATAATCAATGCCATATTGTTATGCATATCCTTTGGCAACCAATCTAGCTTTGTAGCGATCAATGCTACCATCTGACTTTCTCTTAATCTTGTAAACCCACTTTGTACCAATGGCATTTTTTCCTTTTGGCAATTCATATAACTCCCAAGTAACATTCTTATGTACGGAATCCATTTTTGATTGCATAGCGCTTGTCCAATGGATCATCACATGCATCATAAAAAATGAGTGGCTCTTCATTACATGTTGTTGCAATAAGAGAATAATCCACAAAATTACTTAATGCATAGCAAGAGCTTGATCTTGTTCTTCCAAATAAATGTGCACTCAATTTTTCATCCTACAAATTTTGTTCCAGCCACTTTGGCTTACTTTGTGGACTCTTGATAGACATGTGATCATTATGTAATACATTGACAAAATGTATATCATTTGTGGGCTGACTTTCATGCCCATTTTCAACCATATTTTGATACAAATGTTCAGCCATATGTGGTTGGAGTTTTGCAACAGATTTGTCAATTGTTGGATGAAAACTTTCCACAATGGTAGGTTAGAAGCTCTCATCATTTTCAGATCTAATTTTCTAGAATTTTCAGCCCTTTGAATGTCATTTGGCTAGTCTACATGTTCATAACCAAGCGCACCACTTTATAATAAGGCATGAGTTTATCCAACACATCTTATGTGCTAACTGTTCGCAATTTCATTACACTCAAATAGAGGGAAAACTAAATTGTTAGAAATGCCAGATCTCGACTCACAATAATTGTGTTCATCAATAGATAGTACAAATGATATCCCTTAACTTTAGCACTATAACCAAAAAAATATACATTTCTTTGCGTTGTCATCAAGTTTGTGATGGCATGAGATCATAAGATAAACAACCATACATACACATATGGCTATTCATAGGCTTATGTCCATTGCAAGCCTCACAAGGAGTGATGAATCTCAATGCTTCTATAGGGAAGCCATTCAACACATAGTCTGTATAAAGGACTACTTTCATCCAAAACCTTCAAGGAAGATGCTTTTCTTTAACCAGACATCATGCCATTTCAAGGAGGGTTCTTTTTTCATGCTCAACAAGACCATTTTGCTGAGGTGCATAAGGCATTGTACATTGATGTGAAATTTCTTTTTCACAAAGAACAACATTAAACACATGTGACATGTATTCATCACCATGATCTCTGAGTAGAGTTAAAAGTTTGTTTGAAGAAAAACTTCAACCATAGCTAAAAATGCTTTGAAGCAAGAAAATACCTCTTTCTTTGTTTACATAGGATGCACCCATGTATGGAAAATAGCATCAGCAATGAAGGTAACAAAATATTGTTCCTTCCCAAAAGATGGAGTCTAGAGGAAACCACATACATCACTATGAATAAGCTGCAATTTTCTTATAGTGTGTGTATGACTAAATTTTTTGAAAACAAGCACAATGCATTTTTCCAAGAATGCAACCTTCACATGCATGCTTTTCAATGGACTCAAGTGTTGGAAAACCAATAATCATGTCCTTCTTTTGCAAATAAAGCAAACTATTGAAATTCAACTAACAAAAACAAGCATGCCAAAGCTCTATTCGAGCCATGGAAGTAGTATGGGCAACCAAGGCATTTGAGGCAGCCTTCTTGTATGTATCCAAGTGATACAAACCATTACATAATGTATCAAACATCACAATTGTTGGGATATATGGATGGACACTTCAAGTGATGAGTTGCTACTGCCAAATCCTACTTAGTAACAGCCCTTTGTGACTTCAGAGTTGATATGTGGGCCCTCTTAGCTTTCCAAAGACACCATAAAAGTGCCTATGTACTTTGGAAATGGTGTATGAAAAGATTGGATCAAGACAGACTACTTCTAAGTAGAAGGGTCAATGAAAACCTTCTATTTTTTATCATACACCTATTGCCTCTAATGTTCAATGCTACCAGTACAGTAGGCATTGGAAACATTCCTTTTAGATGTCTCTAATTAACTTAGTAAGCTAATGCTTCCAAGTGGAATCACTTGAAATGATCTACTATACACAGAGCAATCACTTTAACAAATTAATCATTACCCCCGATTTTTTAGGACCTGTATAGAGTTTGACTAGTGAGAGCTTGGACGTGCTTTTCTCTACATTGGCTGAATGCATTTGCTTCAAATTTTTTCAGAAGATCAATAACTTGGAGCTGATTCCAACAAGCTAAAGATCATTGAAATTGGTCAAGAAATGAGTGAGATATGAGCAACACAAGTTGATAGGTGAGAATGACTATAATAGAGAGGTCATAAATGAACAATGTAGATATATTGTATTAATGAACAATGTTGTACAAGATCATAGGCTTGATAATCATAGCCTTATGATGTAAAGTAGTTTAGGCTACAATGTAGGCCTCACACTTATACACAATGGCAATGGAGTACTCGGGATAAGTGACATCTAGACGCAACTTTTTCAAGCCCTCAATTAAGTAGATGATTTTCTAACTAAAAAGTCCATGAGTTTTTGGTAGGTAATTACAAATATTCTCTTAAGTCAAATGAATGACTTTTATAGGTGTAAAAGGATAAATTTCTACCAGCAATGGTTTCCATGGAGTTTCATATGTTTGTGAACTTCAAGCCAAATGTGTGGGCTTGGACTTTGCACCAACAGCTCCCCCTAAAGCCAACATTTAGGCTTGGTCTTCATCTTCAATCTTCATGAATATCCTGCAATCCAATCATTGATTTGTACAAAGTTTTGTGCCATCTAATGCTTTAGTCAACAAATCTGCACATTGCATATTAGTTGATACATATGCCAACTGAATATCCTTGCTCACTAGCTTCTCTCTCACATAATGATAGTGGACCTCTATATGCTTGGTCCTTTGCATCCAAGAACCTTGTTAGAAGGTTTGGAATTCACTCCTTGTTGTTGACATGCATAATATACACCTATTTATCTACAATCTTTTCTCTTATGAAATGATAATGCACTTCCATATGCTTGCTCCTAGCATGGAACATTGGACTCTTTGCAAGGTAGATACTTGCGATATTATCTCCAAGTGATGGAAGAATGCCAACCGGAATATCCAAATCTTTAAAGAGATTTTCAAACCACATTACCTCACATGTGTGTTTAGCAATAGATATTTTGCTTCTATGGAACAAAATGCAATTGTGGGTTATTTCTTTCACATCCATGATACACAACTCTTCTCAAGCATCACTATGTATCCTAAGGTAATCCTTCTATCATCCTTGGAGCTAGTCCAATCAACATCTACATAAACTTTTATTTTCAAATCACAATCATATCCATAATAGATGCCCTCATTGATTTTACCTTTGATGTACCTTAGAACCCTTCTACTCGCATTCAAGTGATGGAGTGTGTGTGCATGCATGAATTCTGAGAGCACTCCAACACTATAAGATAGATCAAGTGTATTATTAGTAGCATAAGTTAAAGACCCAATCAGAATCATATGCACATGTTGATACTTGAGCTTATCACCTTGATCTTTGCTCAACTTGACATTCCAATCCATTGGTTGTCTCAAAGGCTTACAACCACTCATACCAAACCTGTATAGCAAGACCTATAAGTATTTCCATTGCATAAGTTACAAACCCTGCTTGGCATATACAATCTAAATGCCTAAGATGTACTTTAGCACACCAAGATCCGATTTTAAATTCCTTCCCAATTTTGCCTTGATATCCTACATGATCATCACCTCTTATGATTATAGCATCAATATATATGCATATGTACATAGACTTCTCAGTAAGCCTTTTTACATAAAGTGAAGGATCAACACCACTTGCTACATATCCACATCTGATAAGGTACTCAACAAGCCTTTCATTCAATGCCCTTAGTGTTCTCTTGAGTCCATAGAAAGCCTCCTTGCGTTTGCATACAAAACTAGGGTTTCTAGGGTCCTATCCCATGAGTTGTTGCATGTCAATAGTCTCTTCAATATCACCACTTAGAAAAGCATGCTTTATGTCTAATTGGAACAATTTCCACCTTTTAGAAGCTGCAATGGGAATCAATGTACTCATTTTTTCAACATGAGTAAACGTCTCTTCATAATCTATCCCATGTGTTTGGGTAAAACCCTTAGCTACAAGTCTAGCTTTATACATGACTATGGATCCATCAGATGTCCTTTTGATCTTTTAGGCCCACCTATTTGTGGATCCTTTCATATCATCATGCCTAGGTACAAGCTCTATCTCTGAATTTCATGAAGAGCATCCATCTCTTCTCTCATAGCATTTATCCATACCTTGCCTTGACAAGCTTCTTCATATGTGCATGGTTCCTTGTCCTTCACAATATGAGACATAAAAGCATAATTCCTAGAAATGAATCAATAATATGTTATCATTTGAATAAGGAATCTTTTATGGGCTCAAAGCGGAGGGACCACTCAAACTTGTGCTAACCCAAGTTTGTTTTTAATATACATTTTTTGCTTCCTCAATATCTTCAACCTACAATGCATTATATGGTTCATAATATGACTTACGCTCATCAAATACCACATCCCTTGATACTCTAAGTAGCTTTGTGATGGGATTGTAACATCTATACCCCTTTTGTTCCATAGAGTAACCTATAAAGATGCACTTCTCTACCCTAGCATCCATCTTACCTTCCCTCACCTCTTGATGTACATGGACATAGAATACACTTCCAAAATCCTTAGATGTGACAAGTCATGCTTCCTTTTATAATAAACCTCATCTAGAGTAGGATCATGAACTCCTGATGTGGTCATCCTATTCATGAAGTAAGAATTTTTATTTATTGCATCAACCCAATATGTAAATGGAATACTCATTTCATTTAACATGCATCTAGCTACCTCTTAAATCTCTCTATTTTTTCTTTCACAAATACCATTCTCTTGAGGGGTATACCTACATGTATATTGCCTCTTTATCCCTTCATATTGCAAGAACTTGGTAAAAGCATTGGAGAATTACTCTCCTCCACCATCTCATCTTAGAGTTTTGATCCTCTGGCCTATTTCATTCTCAACTTGTGCCTTGAACCTTTTCAATGTATCAAGCACATCACTCTTGTGTTTGATGTCATAAAACCACATATTTCTAGAGAAATCATCAATAAAGGTTACAAAGTACCTATTACGTACATGTGATGGCTCTCTTGCATGTCCTGATACATTTGTGTGGACAAAATCCAACACCCTAGGAGCCACATAGCTTGATGGCTTGAAACGCCTCCTAGTGTACTTCCCAAATTGACATGCTTCACATAACTCACGCAAGTTGGGTGTGGTGAAGCTTGAAAGTCGTCTAGTGACTTCATCCTTCTGTAGATTCTTGAGCTTCTCAACATTAAGATGGAAAATTCTTTTGTGCCATAGATCAAGAGCTACAATTTTAAAGGACCCACATACAATGAACATATACTTACTAGAATTCACCTTGACTCCAAGTGTGAACATCCTCCCTGTTGTCCTCATACCAACCTTGAGCTTGTACATTAAATAAATTGGCATCTAGAAAATCATCATTTACCCCACTTGCTTGATCGGTTATGTTAATCTGGGATAAATGGTCCGCCATGACATTTTCTTTACCTAGTCTATGGACTATAGAAAAATCAAATTCCTGGAACAACAATAACCACCTCTAGATTCTACCAGTCGCTTGTGGTTTGTTGAGTAAGTATTTGAATGGTTGGTGATCAATTATAATAACGAATTTCACTCTCAGCAAGTAATGACGAAACTTTTGGACAGCAAAAACCATGGCTAAGGCCTCCCTTTCTGTGGTTCTATAATTCCTTTCAACTTTGGTCAAGATTCCACTGGCATATTGAATTGGTCTATCTACTTTAAATTCTTCACTATGCTGCATATGCACTGGCATCTACATGTATATGAAAGATCTTTGACCACTCAGGCATGATCAGAATGGGAGCAGATACTAACCTTGACCTTAATTTTTAATATGCTTTTTCCTCTTCTTCTTCTTCCCATTTAAAAGGAACTTCTTTGCTTGTAAGCCTAGCCAAAAGCCTGGCTATATCTGCATACATCTTAATAAATCTTCGGTGGTACCCTGTATGGCCTAGAAAACTTTGAATCTCTTTTCGATATTTGGGTCTAGGCAACTTTAATATAGCTATAATTTTGTCTGGATCTGGTGCCATACCCTTGGAAGATACCACATGTCCGAGGAGGGTACCTAAAAAGGATGAGAAATCATCCATGACGATCCTGAGAGAATCTAATACCAATGGTCCAAAAATGAGATTAACTATTCGGTTGAAGGTAGCTAGAGCATTTCTCAATCCAAATGGCATCTTTAAATATACATAAGTTCCCCAAGGGGTAATGAATGTTGTCTTCTCACGATCCCTAGGGTGGATGGATATCTGATGATATCCACTGAATCCATCCATGAAGTTGTAAAGAGAATGCCCAGCTACTTCTTCTATGACTTGTTTAGCAAATGGCATTGGAAATCCATCTAGAATGGTGACCTTGTTCAATGCTCTAAAGTCCACACAGATTCTGATCTTCTTAGTGTTTTTCTTTGGCACAATTACCATAGGAGATAGCCACTCTGAATGCTCTATAGGGATGATAATTCTTGCATCTTCCATTTTCTGAATTTCCAAATAAACAGCTTCAACATATTTAGGATTCAACCTATAACTCTTGCCTCTCATTGGTTTTGCTCCTTCCGTAAGAGGACTTATGTGTTCTCCATAAATAGGTGGTACTCCTTCTAAATCCTTATAGTTCCAAGCAAAGACGTCTGCAAATGATTTCATGAAAGACGTTACCTTTAAGAGCACCTCCGGATTATTCCCTATCCATGTGGCTAGTAAAATGGGATGCGGTTGATCTTCATTGCCCAATTGAACCTCCTTCACTGGATGTCTATTTACAATGCAATCTGGTACGTCCTGAGTTGCATCCTTACTTACATTGTCCCACATGGTTGCCGTATCATAAGCAGGATCATCATGGATGTCTAGTTGCACTTCTTCCTCTTGAATCCATCCTAGAGGGATCTCATGAAGTGGTAACGAGTCCTCTTCTATGTTCTTAGTCTTACCTTTTAATTCTGAACCTTCCTTTTGGTTGCAATCCACAAAATCAGCTTCCTCTAATTGGTTGTATAAAGGAGATTTCTTTCCCCTTCTATGGTCTTTTACTGGCTCTCCCAACCCAGCTACTTGAATTATTAAATTCTTTTCTTCATATGCTTCTTCTCTTCCTAAGTTTGGAAAAATCCCATAGCAGGCAAATGAGTCTCCCACGTGAAGCCAAGCCAACATGTTCTCTTCTTCATATAAGTTGGCTTCTTCAAATAGATCTGCCTCTGGATTGTCCAACAATTCTTCCTCCATACAAATACAAATAGTTTGCATCGTGTTGGTATTTCTCTGATTATCTGGTCCTTCTTCTAACATTATCTGTTGCAGCTCTTTTCCTTCTTTCTTTACCCACATTGTGTCCTTGCCCCTGTCGTGCAGCACATTGGCATGCCTTAACCGAGGTCTCCCAATTAATAGGGGGAAACTTCCTTCTACCTGTGGCAGCCTTAAAATAACAAAATCCAAATTAAAAATGGTACCTTGTATCTTGACTGGGACTCCAGGGACCACTCCCGTAGGTCTTACTATGCTTTGGTCTGCCAGTGTTACAGTAAAATTTGCAGGCCTTGAAGGTTGTAGGCCAATCTTCTTCATGGTATGTTCAGGCATCAAGTTGATGCCAGAACCACCATCCACAATAACTCCTTGAAATTCATGACATTTGATATAGACTATGATCCGAGGGCTCTTGTAATCTGTGAGGGGTGCTTCCCTTACAATTTTACCTTTATGTGTGACAACAGCTTGGGCCACTAAACTTGTTGTGGAAGCCTCATCAATTATTTGCAAAAGTTCTAACCTGAATTTTCCATCCATCTTTATTAAATAAAAAATACTAACCTCCTTTTTCATGGACTTGAGTAGTCGTGAAGCTTCTGATTCCTTAAGATTATGAGATCCCATGGACTTATCAAATTCCTCATGAGCTCTGTTGAATGCATGCCCAATGGCATCACTAGTAGATATGAGATCTCCTTTTTGCTTTGTGTCTGCACATGTAGTGGCCTTGTCTTCAGATGTCTCTTTGTCTTTGTGCAAGCCATTAACTCTTGATTCCAGGCCCATATCTATTTGAGCCTTTGCTTAGCTCCTTGTTTACACTGTAAAAGATTCAATTTCTTCCAACCGCACCACTCTAGTACATGGAGATGGGACATTACCATGATCTATTATTTCTTCTTTACATACAGAAATCATTTGAAGGTGGGGCCCAGATGAAGATGCTTGATTCTTAGGACAACAATTTGTATAATGGTCTGTGGCCTCTAGGCAATTTTTGCAGGGAGGGGCATTTTCTAGTAGAGTGCACCTATTTTGATAGTGCCCATATTCTCCACATCTGAAACAAATAATTGGCCTTCTAGGCCCATTTCCAAAATTATTCCTCTGTCTAGGGTTATAATTATTACCTTGATTTGGTGCAGGTGCCATCACATTTGCTAGGAGTAGGGGTCCTCCTTGTGCCCAATATGTTGTTGTCAGCATTCCTCTTGATTGGCATTCATGGGCCTCATGACCTATTTTCCTACAGAGTTGGCAAGTCAAATTTAACAGAGGACATTCACTTACTATGTGACCTTGCTTGCTGCACATTGTACACCAAAGTGCACTCTTGATGTTGCCTCATTTGAGTTCTTGTAACTCCTGTCGCAGCAGAGCCAATTCCTCTACTTGGGCCTCTTCCTCCTTTTGGAGCTTTAATGCCTCAATCTCCCTCCTCAACTGAGTAACAACATTCTCCTCCTCCTTGAGGGGCTTATTCCTTCTTAAGCCCTCTAGCTCCTTCCTTAGTTGGATTACTGGATCCTCCATTTCCATAGAATAAGGTAGTTGAGAAGAATTTACTCCATATTGTTGCCTTATTTGCTCCAGACATGTAGTGTTGATGAATTCCTATATTGAGGCTGTAGGCAACACTAACTCCTTGATTTTACATCGGGTGGTCACTAGAAGTGGCTTAGCTAACCATTTCTTAACAAAAAAATCATGTGGTGGATCTCGTAATTTAGCCATTAGTGCTTTGGCCCTAGTCACAAACTCTGGGAACTTTTCACCCGGACCCAATCTCAAATTTTCTAGTTCCTCTATGATGATTTATGTAGTATTTCCATGCTCGAATTGATTTTTGAATGCATCTTTCATTAAGTTCCAAGTTGTAAAGTGGTTCTCAGCAATTGGTTGAACCATTTATCTGCTGATCCTTCTAATGTGGTAGAAAAGAGTATAAAAAAGGCATCCTCCCTACCCATTAGGCCTCTAGTTTTGCATAGTGCCAAAAACCTTCTAATATGCTCATGTGGATCTTCCTGAGCTAGGCCTTTGAAAGAAGGAAATTTTATATTTAATCTTGATAGTAAGGTTTCCAAGTCTACCTGACCAGCCATGCTCCTTACTGATGAAGTTGATGAAAGTGGACTAGATCATCTTCTAACAGCCTTCCTCCTTGTTTGCTTGCAGGTGACCCTCAATGTTTGGGACCGCCTTGCGGTCATGAGCTTCTCATAGCCCTCTTAGTATGAGATAATTGATAAGAATATTTACCTCTTACTCCAATGAAGCAGTACTCTCATCACTTGAACTCTTCTATAATATCCACTTGACTTCTCCTATGCCCAAATCTCCTTGGATGTCCCACCTGGCATGCCAAATTTTGTTGGGGGATTCTTGGACAAGAAGGGATTTGAGTGCTTGTAGGAGAAAAGGGAAAGACAAGAAGAAAGATACACACTCGAAGCCTCTGTCGATTGATTATAATAAGACAAATACAATGGTGATGCACAATATAATCCAATGCTTCTGTGCAAAATCCCAAAGAGTGCTCAATTACAAAATACCAAATACCCAAGGTCTTGTTGTTGCCGGCCTCCTTTGTACCAGACCTCCACCTTCTCCAAGCCTGCACTTGTGCACACCTTGCACCAGGATTCCAATAAGGGGAAGGGATGGACACCTTCTGTGGGCACCCACACACTACAGTGAGACCTCCGGATCCTTTGGAGACTAGCTTAGCACTTCTTTGCACACTTCTTAGTCACTCTTCATGCACACCTTGCACTTCACTTCTCTGCATCGCACACTGTGTGTCTCTTGCACTTCTCTCTCTTGCCTCACTTAGACTATGCTCATACCTCTCCGTCTTAGAATAGTCCTTGCCAAAGTGTCTTGGTCCTGCCTTGATGTCCCAAGATTGTTTTTTTAGGTGGCAGCCAACGAATCCCTCTTTTGTCCTGTAGTGACGTTAGACTTAAAAACAAAAATTTTTAATTGGGGCCATATTTTCACTTTTGCATATGATGAGGCTTCACATGCCTTTACCTTTTGCCTTTAAATCTTCACTTTTGAATCTTAGAGAAATTAGAGAAATAGCCCTGCAACCTGCATCCAACTTTCTCCAATTTACCCTTTATGAACAATTAATTGTGCACTACCTGTGCACTTTGACCCTTGAACTCCGACACTTTGACTTTGCCTATGCTTACTTTGACCTTGACCTTGGCTCAACATTACCCTTCTCAAAGAAAGGCTACATGCATGAGGATTACTTGGAACTTGTCCACAGAGATGTGTGGGGACCAAGCAAGGACCCTTTAATTTCAGGCTCAAGGTACTATGTGTCTTTCATTGTTGATTTCAGTGGGTGGACAATCTTGTACTTTATGAAGCACAAAGGTGAAGTGTTCAGTTGCTTTAAGAAGTATCTTGCACTTGTGGAAAACCAAACAGGAAGAAGTCTAAAGAGACTAAGGTCAGATGGAGGAGGTGAGTACTTCTCAAATGAATTTGATGCATTCTTACAGGATAGGGGAATCAAAAGGGAAATTACAACAAGGTACACCCCTGAGCAAAATGGGGTAGCAGAGAGAAGAAATAAGTTGATTGTTAAAACAACTAGATCAATGCTTAAGGAATATCTACTGCCACTTATCTCATTAACAGGTTTCCATCCAAATCACTTGATGGGATGATCCCATATGAAGCATGGCATGGTAGGAGGCCATCACTTGATCATTGCAGGATCTTTGGATGTGTTGCTTATGTGCATGTTCCACCTCAAATGAGAGGTAAGCTAGACTCTAAGGCAGAGAAGTGCATCTTCATAGGGTATGATTTAAATGAGAAAGGATACATGTTCTATAATCTATCCAACAAGGGTTTTATGGTCAATATAGATGTGTTTGATGAGAATGATTCTTGGTTTGAAAGTGAATGCAGGAAAGTCAAGTTGCCTTATGACTTGAAGAAGAGTTTCCAAGCCTCACCAAGGAAGAGCCAAGCCAAATTGAAGACATCAAATTAGATGATGAGGACATCATCAACCTAGAAGAATTCAAAGAATGGAAATCAAAGGGCAAGGTCAAGATGAAAAATTTGGAAGACATACATGAATAATCCAACCAATTAGTAAGACGATCACAGTGGGAGAGCAAGAAGCCAATCAGATATGGATATGACACTTCTTTAGTTAGTAAGCATTCCATTTATCTGGCTAAAGATCTATCACTTGAAGAGCCTTCATCATATGAAGAGGCAAAGACCAAGGCAGAATGGAAGGAAGCTATGGATGAAGAAATAGAAGCACTCAAGGAGAATGATACTTGGGAACCAGTGCCAAAGAAGGAATCAATGAAGGTAATTGGTTCTAGATGGATTTATAAAGTCAAGAGAAACTCAGATGGATCCATAAACAGGTATAAAGCTAGACTTTTGGCTAAGGGTTTTGCACAAACCCAAGGAGTTGATTATGAGGAAATGCCAACCATTAGAGTATTGGTAAGTGTGGCTGCATCAAGGAATTGGAATATGTACCAATTGGATGTAAAAAATGCTATCTTTAATGGTTGGATTTCAAAGGAGGTTTACAGGGCTCAACCTCGTGGCTATGAAGATCCAAGCAAGGTAAATTATGCGTGCAAACTGAACAAATCTCTTTATGGATTGAAGTAGGCACCTAGGGCATGGAACCATAGGTAGCCTACATACCTTCAAGATCAAATTCATCATGAGCAAAGCAGATACTTCTCTGTTTGTCAAGAGAAGTAATTAAGAGGTGATATATCTGTGTGTGTATGTTGATGATATTATACTTACAGGTAGTGATGCCAATGGCATCAAATAGATCAAGCACTTAATGATGCAGGAGTTCAAAATCAGTGATCTAGTGTCACTAAAGTATTTTCTTGGACTTGAATTAGTCTATACTCATTCTGGAATTTACATCACTCAAAGAAAGTATGTGCAGGACATGTTGAAGAAGTTCCACTTGGAGAATGCCAAAGTAGCTAGCATTCCTATGGAGGTAAATAAAAAATTAAGTGCTCATGAAGGTGATTTGCTTGAATACATTGCATGATATCAAAGCATAGTGGGAAGCCTAAACTATGCAACACTGAAAAGGATTGATATTGCTTATGGATTATGTGTCTTAAGTCAATTCATGCACAAACCTAGAGCACCTCACTTGGAAGCTACCAAGAAATTTTGAAGTACCCCAGGGTAATCAAAATCAAGGATTATATTTTCCATATACTTCAGATTTGGACATCAAACTTTATTCAGATGCAGATTGGGTAGGTTGTAAGGATGAGAGGAGGAGGACCTTAGGTTATCTTTCCTTTGTAGGTGATAAGCCCATTTCATGGTCTTCCAAGAAGCAACCTACTATTTCTTTATCGTCAATAGAGGCTGAATATAGGGGATTAGCCAATGCTACTCAAGATGCCATATGGATTAGATTTGTCTACTCAGATTTGAGACTTCATACTCACTCACCTATGATCTTTGGTGACAATACAAGTTCTCTAAATCTTGCAGCCAATCCTATTTATCATGCTAGGACCAAGCATAGAGAATTTCACTACCACTATGTGAGAGAGAAACTATTGAGCAAGGAGATTCAACTTGCATATGTATCCACTAATATGCATTGTGCGTATTTATTGACCAAAGCACTCAATGGTACTAAACATTACCGGTTTAAAGCTATGATTGGATTGCATGACATTCAAGAGGATTGATGAAGAAGAGAAAGCCAAGATGTTTGGCTTGAAGGGGAGCTGTTGGTGCAAATGCCAAGCCTTCAAACTTGGCTAGGCATTGAAGAAACTATCTACACATTATTTAAGAACCACATGAACCATTGCTTATCATTTTTATCATTAAAATTTTGTAAACGTCTTTTGACTTAGAGGAATCTAGTAAAGCCATTAAAATCGTGGATTTAGGAGAACAATAACCCACAAGTTCGCATGAGAGAATATTTCCACATTTAGAGGAAGAACCTTTTAGGTGGAAGTTCATTTGAATTTCAAATTCAAACTTGAAGAATCTCTCTATAAAAGAGACGTGTAATCTTGTGACTATTGAGTCCCCCATTAGTGAGAGCATATTGTTGATCATTTGATTTAGTTGAGATGCTTACACTATAGCCTACTCTTATGACCATCATTGGGCATCATATGTATGCCAATGATCATGTATGAAATTGTTACATAATACATTACATTGTTGATTACCTCTGTCTTCATCTCTGCCATTATCACTCAGAATAGTGTACTTGTAATGCTCATATCTCAATGATCTCTCCACTATTTTCAATGATCTATAGCTTGTTTGAACACACTCAAAGTTTAATACAAGCTATTAAATTTTGAAGAAGTTTCATTTGGCGAATTGGGAGAAAAGCACCTTGACGCAGTCACTGGCATTCTCTGCACATCTCTTTAAAAGTCGGGGGTAAGCATCCACTTGCTAAAGACAATGCTAAGTGTGTAGTCTATCATTTTAAGTTATTTCACTTGGAATCATTATCTCTCTAGGATAATTAGATATCCTCAGGAGGAAGTTCACTAATTTCTACTGTACTATGAGTAGTGAGCATAACAATAAGCAGCTATCAAGACCAAAATAGCAAGTTTTTGGTCTCTAGCTAGTTGCAAACTTATCTGTTTTGATTAAGTTGTTTGAAGCATCATCTCCAAAGTACATAGGCACTTATTTAGTGTCATTGGAAAGCTAAAAGGGCCTACATCAGAACTCTGAAGTAAAAGAGGGCAGGTTGAAAGCAGGAACTAGCAGTACCAACTCATTTCTTGAGGTGTGCATCCATCTTTCCCAACAACTGGTGTCTCACCAAAGCATTGCAGTCTATCACTCCATATGAGGCTTGCCATGGTCGTAAGCCATCTCTTGCTCACCTATGTGTTTTTTATTGTCTATCATATGCATTAGTGCATGAACAACATCGTAGGAAATTGGATGATAAAGTAGTAAAATGTATTTTTGATGGATAGAATTCTGGAAGGAAATTCTATCTTCTATATCATCCATAAACTAAATGCATTTTGGTTAGCCTTGATGTTGTTTTGTGGAAGATGTTATTCATGTTACATTTATGTGTTCCTCGAGAGATTTGACGTGAACCTTTTCCTTATACATGGGCACTTTTTACTCTAGTGCTGACTAGAGGTTTTCTCCCCATGTTACCACATACATGATTCACTCATATGTGGTGGTACGTTGTACTTAGGGATATTATTCAGCTCCTACTTCAGTTCAATTCATCGTCAATAGGGTCTTGATCTCTATATGCGCTCTATTTAAAACTGTGCGCTCATCTCACATACGTTCTTGCTCGCACTCTCTCTCCTTATGCACGTTCTCTCTTTATATATAGTTTGATTCGGTGTAACGAACTCTAACAAACTCTGATTCTGGAAGATTCTACGCTGTACATAACGGTCGTGAATTTGTCCCTTCACTAAGGCTTTTGATTTTCTGAATACTTTGATTCCGCTTCTCTTTATCTTTCTTTTTCTTTTATGTCTGTCTGTATGTCAAATTCATGAGTGATTCTTCAACAAGATGCATCATCTTCAGATGATGAGTCTGAAAGTCATCAACCTGCCGACACCCAAGTGGAAAAGCCATTGCCATGTTGGGTGAGGCAGCTCTATGATTTGTTGGGAGTGATGGTTGGATGCACTCAGGAGATTGAGTTGATGCTGCAAAACCTGCTTCACACCTGCCCTCCTTTGACTCCAGATATGCTTAGTAGACTCCTTGAGCTTCCAAATGATACTAAGGTATGCTATATGTACTTTGGAAATGAGTTGAGTAATGATTAGATCAAAACAGACTACTTGTGACTTCAAAATCCTGAAAAACTTGCTATTTTGGTATTGACACCTGCTCAGTGTTATGCTCAGTGTGACCAGTGTAGTTACAATTAGCAAAATTCCTTCTAGAGATATTCTATTAGCTTAGTAAGCTTCCATTTTGCAAGTGGAATGAAAGGAAATGATAAACTATACTCAGAGAAATCACTTTAGCAAAATAAGGTACACCCCCGATTTTTTAGGAGACTTACAGTCACAGACCAGTGAGCACCCCGACTGAGATTTCTCTGTGATGGTTGATCCAATGGCCTTGAAATTTTGTATCTGTGTAGTAGACTTTGAGCTGAATCCAATGCACTTTGAATCATCCAATTTGGTTCAGTAGATCATGAGATATGCCTCTTGGAAGTTGACAGAATTGAAGGTAGTCACTCAGAGAAACCAGAGATTATGAATGTAAGTATATTGATTAGATCTATTGATTGTACATTCCCATTGGCATAGAAAGTGATGCTCAATGGTACTCAGAGGTGTAGGCTATGGTGTAGCTCACACACACTCAATGAATTACTCAGAAATGCCTCGGGGGGAGTGAAGGATACACGCGACATTTTCCTAGTGACTTTTATATAGATTGAGTGAAATTTTGAATTTTGAATCCAAGTCAATCTCCTAGAATCTTTCACCTAAAGATTGATTGAGATATTCTCTCAACTAACCAATCACTTCTTCCACGAATTAGACTAGTAGGTGTGATTCCATGAGTGGTAAAGTCATATAGACTTTTACATGAGATAAATGGTAAGAACAATAAGACTAGGTTCCTATGGTTCTTGATTCTTGTAAATATATCCTTCAAGGATTCCAAGCTTAAGCCTTCAAGGTCCAAGCTTTATGTGAAGTCTTCAAGGTTGATATCCAAGCCAAGTGTTAAGGCTTGAATTACACCAACAGCTCCCCCTCAAGCCAAACACTTTGGCTCAAGTCTTCATCTCTAGTCTTCAATTATTTCCTGCAATCCAATCATGGATTTAAATCTGCATAGCTTGCTTCCATCCAGAGCTTTAGTAAGCAAATCTGCACATTGCATATTAGTAGACACATATGACAATTGAATATCTTTGCTAAGTAACTTCTCCCTCACATAGTGGTAATGAACCTCTATGTGTTTTGTTCTAGCATGATAAATTGGATTAGCTGCAAGGTGAAGAGAACTTGTGTTATCACCAAAGATGATTGGTGGCCTTGTGTATAGGCCCAATTTTGAATATAAAAGCTTCAACCATATGGCTTCTTGAGTGGCATTTGCTAGCCCTCTATACTCTGCCTCAGTAGATGACAAGGCTATTGTGGGTTGTTTCTTGGATGACCAAGAAATTGGTTTATCACCTGTAAAACATATGTAACCAGATGTGCTTCTCCTGCCATCCTTGCAACCTGCCCAATCTGGATCTGAATATACCTTAATATCAATGTCTGATGAATAGGGAAAGTACAAACCATGATTTTGTGTTCCCTTTAGATACTTTACTATCTTCTTTGCTGCCTCTAAATGAGGCACTCTTGGTTTGTGCATAAATTGGCTAAGTACACTAACACCATATGATATATCAATCCTGGTTAAGGTAGCATAATTAAGACTACCTACCAAACTCTGGTAGCTTGTAATGTCTTGGAGTTCTTCCCCTTCATGAGCACTGAGTTTATGGTTGACCTCCATAGGAGTGCTTGAGACTTTAGCTTCCTGCAAATTAAACTTCTTGACCATGTCCTGAATATACTTCTTCTGAGTAATAAAGATACCTGAATTTGTATAGACCAATTCAAGTCCTAAGAAGTACTTCAATAATCCAAGATCATTAATCTTGAATTCCTTCATCATCTGTCCTTTGATGTGTCTAATTCCCTGAACATCATTTCCTGTAATAATGATGTCATCAACATAGACACACAAGTATATTACCTCTGAATTGTTCCTTTTGATAAACAATGAAGTATCTGCTTTGCTCATTATGAATCCTTGGTCTAGAAGGTAGGTTGTCAACCTGTAATTCCATGCTCTAGGTGCCTGCTTCAATCCATACAGAGCCTTCTTCAATTTACAAACATGATTTACCTTCTTGGGATCTTCATAGCCAGGTGGTTGTGACATGTAGACTTCTTCAGATATCCATCCATTCAAGAATGCATTCTTCACATCCAATTGGTACATGTTCCAATTCTTGGATGCAGCTACACTCACCATAACTCTGATAGTTGGCATCTTGGCCACAGGAGAAAATGTCTCCTCATAATCAATGCCTTGGGTTTGTGCAAAACCCTTGGCTACCAACCTAGCTTTATACCTGTTTATTGTACCATCTGAGTTCCTCTTGAGTTTGTAGATCCATCTGGATCCTATCACCTTCATGGAGTCCTTCTTGGGTACCAAGTCCCAAGTATCACTCTCTTTGAGAGCCTCCATTTCTTCATCCATTGCTTCCTTCCATTCTGGTTTAGTGATTGCTTCTTCAAATGTACCTGGTTCTTCATTCAAGAGATCCTTTGCAAGATATACAGAATGCTTGGTTACAAGTGAAGTATCATACCCATACCTAATAGGTTTTTTCTTTTCTCTTTGAGATCTCCTCATAGCTTGAGTTGAGGATTCTGGATTATCTTCTAGTTGCTTCATCTTCATCTTCCCTTTGGATTTCCAAGCCTTGAATTCTTCAATGTTGATGGTGTCTTCATCATCTAAGCTTGTGTCTTCTTTCTGAATTGGTTCTTGCTTGATAAGCTTGGGGAAGTCTTCTTCCATGTCATAAGGTAGACTAACCTTCCTGCATTCATTTTCATACCATGAATCATTCTTATCAAAGATGACATCTCTGCTTACTTTGAAGCCTTTGTTTGAGGGGTTGTAGAATCTGTATCCCTTCTGATTCAAATCATAACCAATGAAGATACATTTTTCAGCTTTAGGGTCTACCTTTCCCCTTACCTGTGAGGGAATATGCACATATGCAACACAACCAAAGATTTTGCAATGATCCAGATGTGGTCTCTTACCATGCCAAGCCTCATAGGGTGTCATTCCATCAAGTATCTTTGATGGCAACCTGTTAATTAAATATGTGGCAGTAGATACACTCTCTGCCCAAAGATAATTTGGCAATTTCTTTTCATTTAGCATAGACCTAGCTGTTTCTACAATGAGTCTATTCCTCCTTTCAGCTACCCCATTTTGTTCAGGTGAGTACCTTGTAGTAATCTCCCTCTTGATGCCTCTTTCCTGCAAGAAATCTTCAAAGTCATTGGAGAAGTATTTTCCACCACCATCTGACCTTAGCTTCTTCAAATATCTACCTGTTTGATTTTCAACTAGTGCAAGGTACCTCTTGAAACAATTAAATACTTCATCTTTATGTTTCATGAAGTATAAGACAGTCCACCTGCTATAGTCATCAATGAAGGACACATAGTACCTTGATCCAGATATGGATGGCTCCTTGCTAGGTCCCCAAACATCTGTATGCACCAATTCCAGATAATCTTCATGCATAAAACCTTTCTTGATATAAGGCAATCTGTGTGACTTACCAAATTGACAAGCCCCACACTTGTATATCATGTGTTGCTTGGATACATTAGGTATCCCAAGTACACATTGATCCCTACTCATTTGCTTTAAGGTCCTCTCTCCAATGTGACCTATTCTCTTGTGCCAAATCTCCAATTCTGATAGGGTTTGATCTTTATAGTTGTACAAAGCAATATTCTTAGTGTCTTCAAGTTCAAAGGTAAACAATCTACCTGATTTTTCTCCCTTGGCTATCCTTCTGAATCCATGTCTTGGATCTTCCACATATGCACCATGTTGTGTAAACCTGACCTGTAGACCTTTTTCCACAATCTGACCTACACTCATTAGGTTCTTGGTGATTGTTGGAACATACAATACTCTGCTCAATAAATTCTGATTACCATCACTAGTTTTGACATTGCCTACTTTAACAACTGAATGTTTAGTGTCATCACCTGTCTGCACTTGATGCTTGCCTTTGGGTTCTTCCAAATCAGAAAGTAATGCAACATTTCCAGCTACATGATTAGAGCAACCTGAATCAATATAGAATAAGTGATCATCATTGATACCTGACTTAGATGTCATGTTCATGATCAATAGGGAGTCATCTTGCTCCTCTGTGTAATTGTTGTAATCCTTCCTATTTCTGTATCCACCTTGATAGTTGCCATTGTGATTGTAGCTGTTGTTATAATTATTGTTGTAGCCATGGTAGCCTTGAGTTTGATTGAATCTGCCTCTGCCTTGAGAGTATCCTCCTCTTTGGTGACCTCTTCCTCTTTGGTTCTTGTAGTTTTTGTAGCATTCATCTGTGGTATGGTTAGACAAGCCACAAATATTGCATGGAGATTGGTTGTAGGGTCTCCCCCTACCTGACTTACCTCCTCTGCCCCTACCTCTTGAAGATCTACCTCTCCCTGCATAGTTTGCTTGGGAGGTAGAGCCTTCTTCATCAACCTTTTTGTTTTTACCCTTGTCTTTAGTCTTCTTATCAGTATATAGGGCAGAGGGATTATTACCTTTTGATTGCTCTCCATTCTTTGTAAGCTTTGCTTCATGTGTAAAGAGTTGTCCAATCAGAGTTGTTAGATCAGGTGCTTGGATGTCCATGTATAAGTCCATTGCTGTGGTAAAGCTCTCCCACCTGTCATCTGCCTTTAGTCCATTGATCACTTGTCTGACTATTTGCTCTTCCTCAATCTCCTCTCCAACACTTGCAAGTTGGTCTGCAATGTCCTTGACTTTGGTAACAAAATCTGAGACAGATTGCTTTGATTGCTTCCTAAGAGTTGTAAACTCAATCCATAGCTGATTCTTTCTGGCCCTTGTGCTTGATGAAAAGTAAGTTGACAAGGTTTCCCAAGTCTCTTGGGAAGTTTTGCAATTCCTTATGTGTGTTAGAAGGAAATCAGAAATAGAGTTTAGAAGATATGACCTTGCCAAAGCATCTTTTGCACACCATTGATTGAGTCTCTCTTGCTCTTCCTTGGTGGGTAGGCCTCTAGCTTTGAATGAGGGCAATTCCTCATCTCCTGATATGAATCCAAACAAGCTCCTTCCTTGTAGATAGGTCTTCATCCTTAGAGACCAAGCTTGGTAGTTGTTCCTGTCTAATTTCTCAATGAAGGAAGGGAAACCATCACCCATGTTACCTTATATGCTCTGATACCACTGTTGGGAGTGATGGTTGGATGCACTCAGGAGATTGAGTTGATGCTGCAAAACCTGCTTCACACCTGCCCTCCTTTGACTCCAGATATGCTTAGTAGACTCCTTGAGCTTCCAAATGATACCAAGATATGCTATATGTACTTTTGAAATGAGTTGAGTAATGATTAGATCAAAACAGACTACTTATGACTTCAAAATCCTGAAAAACTTGCTATTTTGGTATTGACACCTGCTCAGTCTTATGCTCAGTGTGACCAATGTAGTTACAATTAGCAAAATTCATTCTAGAGATATTCTATTAGCTTAGTAAGCTTCCATTTGCAAGTGGAATGAAAGGAAATGATAAACTATACTCAGAGAAATCACTTTAGCAAAATAAGGTACACCCCCGATTTTTTAGGAGACTTACAGTCACAGACCAGTGAGCACCCCGACTGAGATTTCTCTGTGATGGTTGATCCAATGGCCTTGAAATTTTGTATGTGTGTAGTAGACTTTGAGCTGAATCCAATGCACTTTGAATCATCCAATGTGGTTCAGTAGATCTTGAGATATGCCTCTTGGAAGTTGACAGAATTGAAGGTAGTCACTCAGAGAAACCAAAGATTATGAATGTAAGTATATTGATTAGATCTATTGATTGTACATTCCCATTGGCATAGAAAGTGATGCTCAATGGTACTCAGAGGTGTAGGCTATGGTGTAGCTCACACACACTCAATGAATTACTCAGAAATGCCTCGGGGGGAGTGAAGGATACACGCGACATTTTCCTAGTGACTTTTATATAGATTGAGTGAAATTTTGAATTTTGAATCCAAGTCAATCTCCTAGAATCTTTCACCTAAAGATTGATTGAGATATTCTCTTAACTAACCAATCACTTTTTCCACGAATTAGACTAGTAGGTGTGATTCCATGAGTGGTAAAGTCATATAGACTTTTACATGAGATAAATGGTAAGAACAATAAGACTAGGTTCCTATGGTTCTTGATTCTTGTAAATATATCCTTCAAGGATTCCAAGCTTAAGCCTTCAAGGTCCAAGCTTTATGTGAAGTCTTCAAGGTTGATATCCAAGCCAAGTGTTAAGGCTTGAATTACACCAACATGATTCTGCAAACCTCATCCCATAGTCACTAGAACAGGTTGCAAATGGACCGAGGCGATCACAGAGAATATAGGAATAGAGACCGGCAAGTGCCCATATTATAAACAGAGCCTTGATGGTTGATCTCATTCAAGAAGAAGCGAAGGAACCAAGCAATGTGGAAGAGGCACTCCATGATCCGAATTGGAGGACTGCCATGCAAACAGAATACAACAATATCATGAAGAATACTTGGGAGCTAGTGGATCGACCCCCTAAGCATAAAGTCATTGGCACCAAGTGGGTTTGGAAGCTAAAGTACAAGGCTGATGGTACTCTAGAAAAATATAAAGCAAGACTTGTTGCACAGGGCTACTCACAAGTTGAAGGCATTGACTTTTGTGAATCATTTGCCCCGACTGCAAGAATGACTACTATCCGAGTAGTACTAGATGTGGCTGCACATAAGCGTTGGCCAGTCTATCACATGGATGTTAAATCAACGTTCCTGAATGGAGACCTCAAGGAGGAGGTATATGTGTCTCAGCCACCAGGGTTTGAGGCTCCCCATTCACAGAACAAGGTATGTAAGCTGAAGAAGACATTATATGGGCTAAAACAAGCCCCTCGAGCATGGTACCAACGGATAGATAAGTATCTCTTGGATCTAGGGTTCAAAAGGTGTGCTTCTGATGCTAACTTGTATGTTCTAAAGAAAGGAGGGAAGACAATTGTGCTTGTACTCTATGTAGATGACCTTGTGATTACAAGAAATGATGATGCTCTTCTTCAACAAACAAAAGATGCCCTGAGTTCAGAATTTGAAATGATAGACTTGGGCTTAATGCATTATTGCTTAGGTCTTGAAGTTTGGCAGGAACCAGGGAAGATTTTCATCTCTCAACAAAAGTATGCAAGGCAGATATTGAAGGTATTCCACATGGAGGATTGCAAGGAAACTGGTGCTAAAAGTAAGGGATATCATTTGTACCATCCATTGATAAACACTTGATTTGCTGAAAATTCAATTTTTCCTCTACTTGAATGCAAAAAATAGCCAACAGTTAGCTCACAAGATGTGTTCAATACACTCATGCCTTTGTTCCAAAATGGTGCACTTGACTATGACCATGTAGAATAGCCAACTTAGGCTCGGAATTGTTATGCATCAAGCAAAGAATGTTGAAAAACTACTTTAGCAATTTGACTTCGAGGATTGCAAGCCAACTTCCACACCAGTTGAGACAGGATTTAGATTCTCAATTGAGGACTCCAACGATGCATTTGACACTTCTTTTTATTAGCAAGTTGTGGGATGTCTTATATATGCATGCAACACAAGACCAGATATACAGTATGCAGTTTCCCACTTGAGTTGATTCATGCATAGCCCTAGCACTAAGCATTGCCAAGCACTAAAACATGTGTTTAGATATCTGTGAGGCACTTTGAGGTTAGGTCTCTTTTAAGGCAGAGATATTTAGCCATACTTGCATGCTTTTATAGATAGTGATTGGGCTGGTTGCTATGATGCTCGCATGTCCACTAGTGGTAATTGCTTTTTCCATGGAGACTCATGCATATCTTGGTTGAGTAAGAAGCAACCTACAGTGGTGACATGGAGTTGTGAAGTTGAGTACATGGTAGTTTTCATAGTTACAGTGGAGTGTATATGGCTTAGATGTCTACTGATGGATCTTTGCATGGAGATTGATGTTGCTATGCATATTCTCACTGATAGTCAGAGTGCATTGGTTGTTGCGCAAAACCCAATGTTTCATGCACGGACCAAACATACTGAGGTATATTATCAGTATGTGAGAGAGCGCCTTCATGATAGAGATATTGATTCGGTATATGTTCCTACACAAGATAATGTGGCAGACATATTCACCAAATCTCTTCCACGGGAAAATTTTGAAGTTTTTTGCAAAGCTTTAGGCTTACTACCTTGTGGGGGCTGATCTGTCACTCCCTGTATGTGTTCATATCATTCACTCCAGGGCGTTTTGTTACATTTATGTGTTCCTTGGTAGCTTTGATGTGAACCTTTTCCCTATACATGGGCACCTTTTACTCTAGTGTTGGCTAGAGGTTTCTTCCCCATGTTACCACATACATGATTCACTCATATGTGGTGGTACTTTGTACTTAGGGATATTGTTCAGCTCTTACTTCAATTCAATTCATCATCATAGAGAGATCTATTTTAGCCATCGTCTTCTCTATGTGTCTTGCTGAGTTTGTGCTCCTTGTGTGTGCTTCTCGTGTGTCTCTCACACTTCTACACACACCCAATAATTCAATCGTTACTTTCATGTATTAAGTGTTGGGAGTGATGGTTGGATGCACTCAGGAAATCAGTTGGTGCTGCAAAACCTGCTTCACACCTGCCCTCTTTTCTCTTCAGATATGCTTAGTACACTTGCTTAGCTTCCAAATGACACAAAGAAACCATATATGTACTTTGGAAATGGTTTGGGTAATGATCAACCCAAAACAGATAACTTGGTACTTCAAAAAACAAGAAAAACTTTCTATTCCTGTAGTGATACCTGCTCAGACTTTTGCTCAGTGTGACCAGCACACTTAAAATTGGAACAATTCCTTTTGGGAGTATTAAAGTACCTTAATACGCTACCAATCACAAGTGGAATCACTTCAATTGATAAACTATGCACTGAGAAATAAGTTTAGCAAAATTATAATCACCCCCGACTTTTTAGGAACTCTGCAGACACAGACCAGTGTGCACTTCGAAGCGGATTTCTCCCAAATGGCTGAATGAAATCCTTTGAGATTTTGTATGCTTGTAGTAGACTTTGAGTTGGTTCCAATGAGCTATAGATCTCTTGATTTGGTTTAGTAGATCTTGAGTTATGCTCCTTTGAAGTTGACAGACTTGAAGGTAGTCACTCAGAGAAAACAGAGACTATGAATATATGTATATTGATTAAATCTAATGATTGTACATTCCCATTGGCATGTAATGTGATGCTCAATGGTTCTCAGAGGTGTAGGCTATGGTGTAGCTCATACACACTCAATGAATGACTCAGAATTGCCTCGGGAGGAGTGAAGATGCACGCGACTTTTTTCTTGTACTTTTTATAGGAGTTGAATAAGATTTTGAATTTCAAATCCTTGTCAATCTCCTTGAATCATGTACCTAAAAGTGAATGAGATATTCTCTCAATCATTCACCCACTCAATCAATCAAGGTTTCCACGACTTTCTCAGATAGGTGTGATTACATGAGTGGTTAAAGTCATATAGACTTTTACATGAGATAAAAAGTAAGAATCAATAAGACTAAGTTCCTATGGTTCTTGATTTTTGTGAATATATCCTCGAAGGGTCCAAGCTCTTTGTGAAGACTTCAAAGTTGATATCCAAGCCAAGTCTTCCAAAGCTTTCAATGTTCCAAGCCAATGTGTGTAGGCTTGTTTTGCACCAACAGCTCCCCCTCAAGCCAAACACTTTGGCTCAAGTCTTCATCTCTAATCTTCAATTATTTCCTGCAATCCAATCATGGATTTAAATCTGCATAGCTTGCTTCCATCCAGAGATTTAGTAAGCAAATCTGCACATTGTATATTAGTAGACACATATGATAATTGAATTTCTTTGCTAAGTAACTTCTCCCTCACATAGTGGTAATGAACCTCTATGTGTTTTGTCCTAGCATGATAAATTGGATTAGCTGCTAGGTGAAGAGAACTTGTGTTATCCCCAAATATGATTGGTGGCCTTGTGTATAAGCCCAATTCTGAATATAATAGCTTCAACCATATAGCTTCTTGAGTGGCATTGGCTAGCCCTCTGTATTCTGCCTCAGTAGATGACAAAGCTACTGTGGGTTGTTTCTTGCATGACCAAGAAATTGGTTTATCACCTGCAAAACATATGTAACCAGATGTACTCCTCCTGTCATCCTTGCAACCTACCCAATCTGCATCTGAGTATACCTTAATGTCAATGTCTGATGAATATGGAAAGTACAAACCATGATTTTGTGTTCCCTTTAGGTACTTTACTATCTTCTTTGCTGCCTCCAAATGTGGTATTCTTGGTTTATGCATAAATTGGCTAAGTACACTAACACCATATGATATATCAATCCTGGTTAAGGTAGCATAATTGAGACTACCTACCAAACTTTGGTAACCTGTAATATCCTTGAGTTCTTCTCCTTCATGTGCACTGAGTTTGTGGTTGACCTCCATAGGAATGTTTGAGACTTTAGCTTCCTGCAAATTAAACTTCTTGACCATGTCCTGAATGTACTTCTTCTGAGTAATAAATATACCTGAACTTGTGTAGACCAATTCAAGTCCTAGGAAGTACTTCAATAATCCAAGATCATTGATCTTGAATTCCTTCATCATTTGTCCTTTGATGTGTCTTATTCCCTGAACATCATTTCCTGTAATAATGATGTCATCAACATAGACACACAAGTATATTACCTCTGAATTGTTCCTCTTTATAAACAATGAAGTATCTGCTTTACTCATCACAAATCCTTGATCTAGGAGATAGGTTGTCAACCTGTAATTCCATGCTCTAGGTGCCTGCTTCAATCCATACAGAGCCTTCTTCAATTTACAAACATGATTTACCTTATTGGGATCCTCATAGCAAGGTGGTTGTGACATGTAGACTTCTTCAGATATCCATCCATTCAAGAATGCATTCTTCACATCCAAATGGTACATGTTCCAATTCTTGGATGCAGCTACACTCACCATAATTCTGATAGTTGGCATCTTGGCCACAGGAGAAAATGTCTCCTCATAATCAATGCCTTGGGTTTGTGCAAAACCCTTGGCTACCAACCTAGCTTTATACCTGTTTATTGTACCATCTGAGTTCCTCTTGAGTTTGTAGATCCATCTGGATCCTATCACCTTCATGGAGTCCTTCTTGGGTACCAAGTCCCAAGTATCACTCTCCTTGAGAGCCTCCATTTCTTCATCCATTGCTTCCTTCCATTCTGGTTTAGTAATTGCTTCTTCAAATGTACCTGGTTCTTCATTCAAGATATCCTTTGCAAGATATACAGAGTGCTTGGTTACAAGTGAAGTATCATACCCATACCTAATAGGTTTCTTCTTTTCTCTTTGGGATCTCCTCATAGCTTGAGTTGAGGATTCTGGATTATCTTCTAGTTGCTTCATCTTCATCTTCCCTTTTGATTTCCAAGCCTTGAATTCTTCAATGTTGATGGTGTCTTCATCATCTGAGCTTGTGTCCTCTTTCTGAGTTGGTTCTTGCCTGATAAGCTTTGGAAAGTCTTCTTCCATATCATAAGGTAGGCTAACTTTCCTGCACTCATTTTCATACCATGAATCATTTTCATCAAAGATGACATCTCTGCTTACCTTGAAGCCTTTGTTTGAGGGGTTATAAAACCTGTATCCCTTCTGATTCAAATCATAACCAATGAAGATACATTTTTCAGCCTTGGGATCTAGCTTTCCCCTTACCTGTGAGGGAATATGCACATATGCAACACACCCAAAGATTTTACAATGATCCAGAGATGGTCTCTTACCATGCCAAGCCTCATAGGGTGTCATTCCATCAAGTGTCTTTGATGGCAACCTGTTGATTAAGTATGTGGCAGTAGATACACTCTCTGCCCAAAGATAGTTTGGCAATTTCTTTTCATTTAGCATAGACCTAGCTGTCTCTACAATGAGTCTATTCCTCCTTTCAGCTACCCCATTTTGTTCAGGTGAGTACCTTGTAGTAATCTCCCTCTTGATGCCTCTTTCCTGCAAGAAATCTTCAAAGTCATTGGAGAAGTATTCTCCACCACCATCTGATCTTAGCCTCTTCAAATGTCTACCTGTTTGATTTTCAACTAATGCAAGATACTTTTTGAAACAATTAAATACTTCATCTTTATGTTTCATGAAGTATAAAACAGTCCACCTGCTGTAGTCATCAATAAAGGACACATAGTACCTTGATCCAGATATAGATGGCTCCTTGCTAGGTCCCCAAACATCTATATGCACCAATTCGAGATAATCTTCATGCATAAAACCTTTCTTTGTATATGGCAATCTGTGTGACTTACCAAATTGACAAGCCCCACACTTGTATATCATGTGTTGCTTGGATACATTAGGTATCCCAAGCACACATTGATCCCTACTCATCTGCTTTAAGGTCCTCTCTCCAATGTGACCTAATCTTTTGTGCAAAATCTCCAATTCTGATAGGGTTTGGTCCTTATAGTTGTACAAAGCAATATTCTTAGTGTCTTCAAGTTCAAAGGTAAACAATCTACCTGATTTTTCTCCCTTGGCTATTCTTCTGAATCCATGTCTTGGATCCTCCACATATGCACCATGTTGAGTGAACCTGACCTGTAGACCTTTTTCAACAATCTGACCTACACTCATCAGATTCTTGGTGATTGTTGGAACATACAACACTCTGCTTAGTAAATTCTGATTACCATCACTTGTTTTGACATTGCCTACTTTAACAACTGAATGTTTAGTGTCATCACCTGTCTGCACTTGGTGCTTCCCTTTGGGTTCTTCCAAATCAGAGAGTAAGGCAACCTTTCCAGCTACATGGTTAGAGCAACCTGAATCAATATAAAATAAGTGATCATCATTGATACCTGATTTAGATGTCATGTTCATGATCAACAAGGAATCATCTTGGTCCTCTGCATAATTGTTGTAATCCTTCCTATTCTTGTATCCACCTTGATAATTGCCATTGTGATTGTAGCTATTGTTGTAATTATTGTTGTAGCCTTGGTAGCCTTGAGACTGATTGAATCTGCCTCTACCTTGAGAGTATCCTCCTCTTTGGTGACCTCTTTCTCTTTGGTTCTTGTAGTTTTTGTAGCATTCATCTATGGTATGGTTAGACAAGCCACAAATATTGCATGGAGATTGATTGTAGGGTCTCCCCCTACCCGACTTACCTCCTCTGCCCCTACCTCTAGATGATCTACCTCTCCCTGCATAGTTTGCTTGGGAGGTAGAGCCTTCTTCATCACTCTTCTTGCTTTTACCCTTATCTTTGGTCTTCTTATCAGTATATAGGGCAGAGGGATTGTTACCTTTTGATTGCTCTCCATTCTTTGTGATCTTTGCTTCATGTGTAAAGAGTTGTCCAATCAGAGTTGTTAGATCAGGTGCTTGGATGTCCATGTATAAGTCCATTGCTGTGGTAAAGCTCTCCCACTTGTCATCTGCCTTTAGTCCATTGATCACTTGTCTGACTATTTGCTCTTCCTCAATTTCTTCTCCAACACTTGCAAGTTGATCTGCAATGTCCTTGACTTTGGTGACAAAATCTGAGACACATTGTTTTGATTGCTTCATAAGAGTTGTAAACTCAATCCATAGCTGATTCTTTCTGGCCCTTGTGCTTGATGAAAAGTATGTTGACAAGGTTTCCCAAGTTTCTTGGGAAGTCTTACAATTCCTTACATGAGGTAGAAGGAAATCAGAAATAGAGTTTAGAAGATATGACCTTGCCAAAGCATCTTTTGCACACCATTGGTTGAGCCTCTCATGTTCATCCTTTGTAGGTAGGCCTCTGGTCTTGAATGAGGGCAACTCCTCATCTCCTGATATGTATCCATACAAGCTTCTCCCTTGTAGATAGGTCTTCATTCTCAATGACCAAGCCTGGTAATTATTTCTATCCAATTTGTCAATGAAGGAAGGGAAACCATCACCCATGATTACCTTATTTGCTCTGATACCACTGTTGGGAGTGATGGTTGGATGCACTCAGGAAATCAGTTGGTGCTGCAAAACCTGCTTCACACCTGCCCTCTTTTCTCTTCAGATATGCTTAGTACACTTGCTTAGCTTCCAAATGACACAAAGAAACCATATATGTACTTTGGAAATGGTTTGGGTAATGATTAACCCAAAACAGATAACTTGGTACTTCAAAAAACAAGAAAAACTTTCTATTCCTGTAGTGATACCTGCTCAGACTTTTGCTCAGTGTGACCAGCACACTTAAAATTGGAACAATTCCTTTTGGGAGTATTAAAGTACCTTAATAAGCTACCAATCACAAGTGGAATCACTTCAATTGATAAACTATGCACTGAGAAATAAGTTTAGCAAAATTATAATCACCCCCGACTTTTTAGGAACTCTGCAGACACAGACCAGTGTGCACTTCGAAGCGGATTTCTCCCAAAGGGCTGAATGAAATCCTCTGAGATTTTGTATGCTTGTAGTAGACTTTGAGCTGGTTCCAATGAGCTATAGATCTCTTGATTTGGTTCAGTAGATCTTGAGTTATGCTCCTTTTAAGTTGACAGACTTGAAGGTAGTCACTCAGAGAAAACAGAGACTATGAATATATGTATATTGATTAAATCTAATGATTGTACATTCCCATTGGCATGTAATGTGATGCTCAATGGTTCTCAGAGGTGTAGGCTATGGTGTAGCTCATACACACTCAATGAATGACTCAGAATTGCCTCGGGAGGAGTGAAGATGCCCGCGACTTTTTTCTTGTACTTTTTATAGGAGTTGAATAAGATTTTGAATTTCAAATCCTTGTCAATCTCCTTGAATCATGTACCTAAAAGTGAATGAGATATTCTCTCAATCATTCACCCACTCAATCAATCAAGGTTTCCACGACTTTCTCAGATAGGTGTGATTACATGAGTGGTTAAAGTCATATAGACTTTTACATGAGATAAAAAAAGTAAGAATCAATAAGACTAAGTTCCTATGGTTCTTGATTTTTGTGAATATATCCTCCAAGGGTCCAAGCTCTTTGTGAAGACTTCAAAGTTGATATCCAAGCCAAGTCTTCCAAAGCTTTCAATGTTCCAAGCCAATGTGTGTAGGCTTGTTTTGCACCAACATTAAGGAGACATCTATTAGCTCCAAAGACATGTATGATACTTTTTAGCCTCTTTTTACAGGTGGATAGTCTAGTGCTGGTCATGAGGAAACTTCTCAACCTTCGCACGTTTCACGTGATGATGCATATCATTCCATTTCTCATGTAGATTTATGTGATGCACTAGTTGATGAGAGAGCTGATATTGAGGAGGCAAAAACTATGCCAAAATGGCTAGTGCGAACTTTGTGTGACAGCAAATTAGATGCACCTCTATCATACCGTACTCATTGGCTCTCATAGTGCCTCTTTTGCAACAGATTGCTATGTTATGGCTGCCTCTATTCTCTATGATGAGCATGAGCCTATTTCATTTGATGATGCACAAAATTTTGAAAATTGGATGGCTGCTATGCATTCTAAATATGATGCTATAATGAAGAATGGTACCTCGTCTTTATGTGACTTGCCTCCTAGCAAGAAGTCTAGTGGCACTAAATGGGTATACAAGCTCAAGCGTAAGGTTGATGGAATAGTTGATAGATATAATGCTAGGCTTGTGGCAAAGAGTTATGCATACGAAAGAGGCATTGGTTTTGATGAAACCTTTGCACCTACACGTTGAATGACTACTATTCGTAGCATCTACGCACTTGCAGCTCATTATGGTTGGAATGTCCATCAATTGGACATTAAAACAACATTTCTGAATGGTGACTTGCATGAAGAAGTGTATGTTTTTCTACCCCGTGGCTTTGTGCAGAAAGGACATGAAAACGAGGTGTGCAAGTTAAAGAAGGCATTATATGTTTTGAAGCAAGCACCATGTGCTTGATATGAAAAGATACATGCCTATCTGATTGCACATGGTTTTGAAAACAGTCCAACTGAGAGCACCTTATATGTTAAGCATGCTAATGATGTGCTTCTGGTTATTGTTGTGTATGTTGATGTCTTGCTACTCACTCATCCTCATGACAAGCATATTGCTGATTTTAAGGCCCATTTGCATGCCTAATTTGAGATGTGTGGTTTAGGGCATTCGCATCATTATTTGGGCATTCAGTTTATGCAAGTTGATGGTGGAATGGCTTTGTGTCAAATGGAATATATTGACACATCATTGTAGCATTTTGGCCTTGAAGACTGTAAGCTTTTTTCCACTCATATGGAAACAAGTTTATGATTGAGTCTTCATGATGTTGGAGATGCATTTGATGCTATTCTCTATCAGCAAGCTTTTGGATGCTTGATTTACTTATGCATTACTTAGCCAAATATTCACTTTGCTATCTCATAGATAAGCAGGTTTATGCATTACCTAGGTGTCAAGGATTGGTAGGCCGTTAAGCGCATATTTTGCTACTTGAGTGATACCCGGCTACTTGGATTCTTTTATCCCAAAGGGGATCACTACCGCTAGATTTGCATGTTTTTTCTGACATTGGTTGGGCTGGTTCCTATGACACTCATGTGTCCACTAGTAGCTTTTGCTTCATGCTTGGTAGCACATGTATATCTTGGTTGAGCAAGAAGCACCCTACTATGGCCACTTCTAGTTGTGAGATTGAGTATAGTGCAGCTTTCATAGTGACTGTTGAGTGTCTGTGGCTCGGATGCCTTATGGCTGATTTGGGTGTTGGTCAGTCTTCTGCCACCACCATCTTCACTTACAATCAGAGCACATTGGAAGTTGTGGGGAACCTTGTGTTTCATGCTCACACTAAGCACATTGATGTGCATTATAATTATGTCAGGGAGAGGTTCTCTACTAGAGAGATCAGCTTGGCATATGTGCCCACGTAGTAGAACATTGCAGACCTTTTCAGAAAGGCTCTGCCTAGGGAGAAATTTGAAGCTTTTCGCAAAGATTTGGGCTTGCTTCCTTTTGTGGATTGATTCCACATAGCTTGTTACTACCTTATATATGAGTGCCAACTCCTTTTCACCGCATCACTCCTAGGGGGAATTTGTTGAATAATTTAGGTAGTGATGTGTGTGAACAAACTAGGATCGTCAAGTTGATGCTCAAGAGAAATCTTAAGATGGGTTTCATAGATCAAAGAGGATTGAGAATCAACAAAGAGCCTCCCATCAAATTATCAATATGGCTCTAATTGTTGAAACTACGGGATCGGTAAAAGAACCCATAACTATGGATGAAGCACTGAATGACCCCAAATGGAGATAACCAACCACAGCTAAGTATGATAAAATACTAAACAAGGACACTTGGGAATCAATTGATTTAATACTTAAGAAAAAGGCAATTGGAACCAAGTGGATTTGGAAAGCAAAATACAAAGTAGATGGTACTTTGGAGAACTACAAAGTTGTTCTTATTGTAGAAGGTTTCTCACAAATGGAAGGATTTAATGGCCAAGACATATTTTCACTAAGAGCTTCAATGACAACGATTTGAATAGTATTTGTTTTTGTTACACATAAAATGTGATCGATATTTCAGATGGATGTAAATCATCATTTTTTACTAGCTACCTCACCACAACTTATGACCTTATCATGGATGTGCAATTAGAAGAATTTAACATCTTTCATGGACAACTCTTCAATCAAGAAGCCAACAACATCATAACAAAAGGTAATTCCCAGCAATGTAATTCAACTAGTGCTCCATATGTGGATAAGAAGGACAAGAATTTTGAAAGGTAGTAAAAAGGAAGACGAAGAAGAGGAGACTTCTAAATCCAACTTTGCATACAAGAGCAAGTGGAAAGGGAAGAAGAAAGGACCCTAGTATGATAATACCAAACATGATAATGCTCAATGGAAAGACCCAGAAAGCAAGTGGAAGAGGTGGATATGACAGCAATAGATGTAGAGGTGGAAAGAAATTCAACACTAACAATAGAGGCCATAACAGAAGGGACTAGAACAATTATTCTTAAGATGAACAATAGAAAGACTCACTACTTCTCAAGAATCTAAGTTAGAAGGAATGTCAAGTAGATGATCATTTACTATAAATATATTTAGGATGCTCAAATCATGTCAGAAGCAACATAGCTCTCTTATCTAACTTGTAAAGTCCAAAGCATAGACATTAAGTACAAACAACAGATTCCACAAAGCATAATGTGGAGAAGATTGGCAATGTCAAATCTTCCAATGGCAAGACAAATATTATGGGCAAGGTACTCTATGTTCCCACTATTACAAAGAACCTAATAAGTGTAGGCCAAGTAGTTTAGAAAGTCTTGCAATATAGGTTCACCCAACATGGAGTTTGTGTGGAAGACCCATGTGAAGGCTAGAAGAAAATAGCAAGAGGTGAGAAGCATGATAGGCTCTTTATTTTTGAGATAGGAGAAACAAAAAACATAGCTTTATTCAACTTTGGGTCTCAAAGCCCAAGTGATCTTGAAGTGTGGCATAAGAGGCTAGTTCATGTGAATGAAAGAACCTTGAAGGATATATGTAGGGATCAAAATGCCCTAGGAGTTCCAAACATATCAAAGAAACACATGATCAACATATGTGATGCATATCAGATTGGGAAGGCACAATGAGAACCACTTAGCCACAAAGGCTATATCCACAAAACCTATTGGACTTAGTACATATAGATGTATGGGGGCCAGGCCAAGAACCTTCATTGACAAGATCAAGGTAGTATGTCTCATTTATTGCTGAACATTGTAGATGGAATATTTTGTACTTTATTACGCATAAGAATTAAATGTTTAATTGCTTCAAAAAATATCTAGCACGTGTGGAGAGCCATACAAGTAGATCACTCAAGAAGCTTAGATCTGATGGAGGGGGAGAATACTTCTCCAAGGAATTTAATGCGTTCTTGTGGGATAAAAGAAGTAAGAGGGAGGTGACTACTAGATACTCTCCTCAATTTAATTGAATTGTAGATAAAGGGTTTAGACCTAGCAAGTACGATCCTCCTCTATTCATCAAAACAAACCAGAATGAGGTTATCTATCTGTGTGTATATGTAGATGGCATAATTGTAACATGTGCTAACATGAATGGCAATCAAAATCTCAAAAGAAATATGCAAGAGGAGCTCAAATTTCGTGACTTAGGTGAGCTCATATATTTCCTAGGTATGCAAGTGATTTACACAAATGGAGGGATGTATCTAACTTAGAGAAGATACATTCAAGTCCTACTTCTAAATTTTAGAATGAAGAACACCAAGCTTGCAGGTACAACATTTGAATTGAATCATAAAATAAGTTTTTATGAAGCTCATTAGATTGATGATGCTATTTAAGAGTATTAAAGCTTAGTTGGTAGCTTGATATTTGATACTCACACAAGACTAGATATATCCTACAGTGTGGAGTGCTTAGCCCGTTCATGCACTCACCTAAAACCACAAATGGATGTTGCAAAGAGAGTACTCAAGTACCTCAAAGGAGATCTTAATGAAGGTATCTACTATCCTTACTCTTCAAGTTTGGATATTAAAATCTATTCAGATGTAGGTTGGGCAAGAGCAAAGGATGATAAAAGGAGTACCTATGGATAATTAGCATTTGTAGATTCAACATTAGTTTCTTGGAGTTCCAAGAAGCAACCAATTGTTGCTTTGTGTTCAATTGAAGCAAAGTATACAGGTCTAAATATTGCAACTCAAGAAGCAATATGGCTCAAGGAGTTGTACTCAGATTTAAGACCTAAGTTCCAACCCTCACATACTTGGAGATAATGTAAGTTATATGCATCTAGTTGCAAATCCAATTGTTCATGCAAGGACAAATCACATAAATTCAATTATCATTTTGTAAGAGAGAAGCTTATGGAAAATGAGATTGAATTATCATTTGTTCCTACTTAGAAGTAAATAACATACATGGTGATAAAGGCACTTGATAGGATAAAGCTATGCAGGTTCAAACCTATGGCACGTATTCAACCTATTAGAGAATGATGACTCAAGCATAATTTAGCCTGCGAGGGAGGTGTTGGATCACCATGCATTCACTATGCTTGAGGAGATTTTATCATATCTCCTAAAACATCACATGGATGTTGCAATAGTTAAATTTTGTGTGCAACATTTATGTGTACACCTTCCGTTGTATTGTTTGATTGATCACTTACATCATTTTATCTTGTAAGGTTCAAGGTATTTACCTTTGTAAAAGGGAAGAGTAAAAGGCACGAGTTAGAAGTGGTTGAGATTAGTTCTCAATCAATCAACCAAAAAGTTGGTATTACTCCAACTTCCACTTTTCCAAGGTTGTAGGAAAAGATTCCAATCACCTTAAGCTACGTACCTTGCCTATATTCAAATTTGAGAAAGGCATGGGAAGATTCATAAGATACCACATAAAGAGCTTAAAACATTTATACTATAAGAGAGTGATAATTTGATTCAATACATATACATTTTTAGTCATTGCTTCGTGCCACATCAATTCTTTGATCATCTTCCTTAGACTTAGTGATCTTGTGGAGGTTGTTCCTCTCACTAGAGAGCTTCAAATCTAGTGAGAAAGCACTCATTAGAAAGGTAATATCTTTTAGTTTATGTATACAAATGTTCAAGTTATTTGGTTTAGTAGATTCATATAAATAGGAAGGTGAATGTCTCAAGGTTATCTTCTGCACAATCCTAAACAATTCGGATGACATCTAATTAGTGTTAAACTTAATGACCCTTCATTGGTTGATGTTATTCACGGATTATATGCATTATGGCAAGCCAACCCTATGTATGATACTCCCTTAAGAGGACATTTTCAAATTATAATTCTGTTGGCTACACTGAGTGTTTGAAGTCATTAATTCCATCCATAAATAGAAGGTTTTTGTGAGCTACTCAAGGTGCAAGTTATTTGTTTAAATCATCTTGTTCTTGTTGATGTTCTATAGTACTCAGTGGGTTTTATTGCATTAATCACAAGCCCAAAAGTTCTTTTCTTACATATGCATAGAGCTACAGTGGGTCCTGTGTTGGTTCACTAGAACATCTTCACCACCTAACAATCCAACTTTTCAAGCTTCTCCAAACTGCTCCCACATCTTTCAAGTTGATGGCTAAGTTTACGTTTTGTATATTCATTAATGATTGTAGCCAATACACATTCTTGAAGCACAAAGGATAGGTTTCCCAATGCTTATCAAATTCGAGAACATGGTTGAGAACCAATTGGGCATGTACATTAAATTTGTATGATAAAATTTTGGGGAAGACTATATTTTAAAGCAATTTGATTAATACCTTAGTGATTATGGAATCAAAAGGCAACTCTCTTCTAGATAGTATTGGAAGTGGGGTGGGCCTCAATAACAATGAATCATAGGTTTATAGAATCTTCCAACACATGAACCTTAACATACACACCTTAACACTCAAAAAGATGATGATTGAGAGATAGAGAGAGAGTAGACATTGTTTTCAAAGTGTATAGTAAGCTATGATGCTCACCTACACTATCTTACAATTAAATGTCAAATAAAAATGTGTGAATATAATACAAACTAATAATATCTGAATCTAAGTAGAAGTAGGAACTAGATATAAGAAATTGTATGCGTAAGAGGTATGAAGAGTGTGTGTGTGAGAATATGGAAAACATGAACAATTTAGAACTGGATTATAGCAAATTAGAATTATTATTATCTAAATCAAAAACTAGCGAATGAACAAGTTAGGACAAATGTAGACTTGTTACTCACACTATTTTGGCTACCACAAACTCCTCCAGATGTCTCCAGATATAGAGACACCTCCTCGAAGACTGTAGCAACTCTTCCTCCTACTAATCACCTCCAAGACCTCCTTCAACCTACGTTGAGCTTGGGTTTTTGCTCCTTGAGTGATACTCATGAAGTGAGGTTGCTTTTCTCATATAGCTTTGAGATTTACTTGAAAAGAAACTTTAGAAACTATGCACACAATCACATGAAAAACAAAAGTTGAATAAAAAAAGCTATAAAAATCTTACATTGGCTAAATTTAGCAATAAGGAAAAATTATCACAACAGTTATGCTTTTCTGAAAAAATCTCTTCCACTGTGCCCCATAGGACTTGAACTCGACCATTATATAGGAGAGCTTCATTCTATCCATGCCACCCATGATGGCTTCTTGAAGAGTATTCTAAACATAAATTTTCTTATGGATACTAGAGTTAGACTATTTTGACTTGCTTCCAACAATCCCCCCTTCAATGTCAAAATGGTACAAGGTTCAATAACTTGCAAAACCTTTGATGTCTGCAAAACTATCTTAACTAATTTCCCACTGAGTCTTAAGCTTCGTGTGTATGAACCTAGATACTTGAGAAACTCCAAAGTGAATGTGCAGACGTGAATTACATAGATATATCAAGCAACCAACTGCTTATTATATAGCATCAAATGGTTCTGAATTTGTTTCCAATTTTAATGACACATTGAGATCCATAGGTGTCTGCATAGGCTTAGAATCTATCATTTCAATTCATACTCCAATTAGATGTATGCAAAATCTCTCTAGTCAATTCATACTAGGTTGTAAGCTCTGAGCAAATGACTTAGCACTTCTATTCCCAAAATAGAAGGTTTCTTACATCTCTAGTACAGGCAAGTTATATTTTTTTTAATGTAAAATTTTGGGATTGATGTTCAAAAGCACATGGTGGTTCCAAATGAATTAATGTGAAGATAATGGATTCTATTAAGAATCCATTGAGTTAACTTGGTAGTTGTAGAAGTTTTGTGCAACACCAGCTCATCTCTAGAGCATACTAATCCTTCTCCTCATAGTGGTATTAGAGCAACAACAAATCACCATGGGAGATGGATTTCCTTCATCCATAGAAAACCTAGATCATGGTAACTACTCAACCTTGTCACTTATAATGGAGGGTTATCTTCAAGGGAGAAACCTATATGGTTACATCTCTAGAGATGAGATGATGCCAATCCTCAAAAGCAAAGGACAACCAACTCAAGAAGAACAAGACAGGTTAACCACAATCTTTTCCTTGACTACCTCTTTGCGAATGATAAGAGTTTTCACCTTCTATGGTGATTTCTTCAGCCATCATGAGCGTTTGTAAATCTACAAAGCATGGCAAATTCTCCCGAGTCATGATAGATGTAATGAAAGACTTCCATCTTTCACCTTATCTCAAGACATTTAACAAGCTATTAAAATTTATATCCTCACTAGGAGATGCATCAATAGAGGTTAATGCTATAATAAGTGATTTTACCTCAAGAACATAATCATTAACTAATTGTCATGGCTTCGTTTTTACTCTTGTCAACTCACCAATAAGTTGTGTTTCCCTTGCTCTATTGGTAGTTGCAAATAACCTTTCTAGAGACTCCCAAGATTCTCTACTAGTATTCAAACCTCTTATATGTCCAAGAACAGTATTCAAAACTATTTGTGATATAATAAACAAAACTCTTTTGTCTCTTTCGATCCATTCATACTCTCTTGCTCAATCTGCTTGCATAGAAGCTTCTCGTAATACTAGCTTCACTTTTGTACCTGTTATCAATCCCCAAAGCCCTTTAGACATGAGATAAGACTCCATTTGAAATTGCCAACTAGGATAATTTCTCCCATTTGATAACTCTTCAATAGATGCACCCAAATCTCCCATGTTGAATTGTTGTAAACAAAGAATATGATTCAATAAGATTTATAAAAGATCTGATAGAAAAATAGCTATGATACCATAGTCTTATGTTTAGAAACTTGCAAACATCAGAACACACAACGAGAAGTGATGGGACTTCCCAAGATCTTCAAAAGATCAAGTAAATATTTCCAAATTTCAGAAACCAAACTTTCTTGGAAATTTTCAAGAAAACAAAATTGGGTTACTATAGCACAATGATCACTTGACAATCTTTGAGTACAATTGGCTACAAAAAATTATATATTGTGAAAGAAGGCTTTTAATAGCATGATTTAGAAACAAAAATCATCAAAAAACATGGACTATATCTCCCTAACGAATACGTTGAAGTCAAGGTATGTGGAGGCCTGCTATAACAAGGTATGACTATCTATCTAAGTTGAAAACGGAGGTACATAGCAAAAAAACTCAATGATTTGTGAGAATATTTGCTAACTACAAGTACACAAGATAAGGAAACTCCACCAAGTAAAAACACTCAAAATGATGTCATAACAACTAAGATACGAAAGTTTGAAGAGAGGTATGTCTTTGATGAGACACTAGATACACACAAGAATGTAGATCTGCAAAAATGCCTATTTGTGCACAGTTTTCTCCTTTCATTTTGTACAAACATGTATCTACATATAGTACAAGTTGTAAGCTTCATAACACAACAAGAATCACTCAATTTGGCTACCTACACTAAGAGAACCACTCTTTTTATTGAGAGGCTATCAATAGAAGCACCACCTTGTCTAAAAATAGACACATCACCTTTCCCTGTTACTTTATCCACTTTTACTCTTAATTTGAAGATGTTAGCACCTCCACATGTTATTTTTTCATAAGTAATAAGATCCACAATCTTTCAGATACTATTTTTAATAACTAACACTCATCTCGAGATATGTAACCATACAGATTTCTCCCTTGAAGATAAGCTTCCATTCTAAGTGACCAAGCTCAGTAGCTACTGTTGAGGCTTCACTCACTAATTAGACATGAATATATGAAGATATATGAAGGAAGAAGAAAGACAAAGAGAAGTGAAGGCAAAGCACTCAGAAAACTGAGCCTAAGTGAAGGGACAAATTCACTCTTGTAATTTAGTGCAAAATTAAAGTCTACTCTTGACATAGCATCTTAAAAATTACGAGTTTGAGTCTAGGAGTATGTAGACCATATGTATATAGGTCAATTTGAGTTAAAAACTATATAGAGAACTCAATTTTGTAATTCTTGAGTGAATAGAGAAAAGTCGGGTTTTTCTGAGAGAATTGTTAAGGAAGAACTACTTAGTATAGGAGAGTTTTCCATGGCTATGACCAGAATAAGGCCAAGACATTTTGTACACATCTTCTCTAATAGATAACACATGTTTGTGTAGAAGGGTTTGATCTAAATCCTCTTGTGTATTGATTTCTAAGTGATTTCATATTAGTGTGTAAGTCAGTTGACAGTTACGAGTTTTCTGGTGCACTTTTCCCTGATCTTCTTAAGGTCAGATCTCATAGTATAGTGTAAAATTCTTCATCAATGAAAGCTCATTTTAAAGCTACTACCTTCAACTACAACTAATCAAAAGATCTTTACAAAACGGGACGCATATTCAGAGAAATGAGTCTAACAGTGAAGGTATGTGAAATCGATGAAGTCATTTTTCAGATTTTAGACATAGTGCAAATGTTGAAGTGAATTCAGAAGGTTTTGAAGTTATTACTTGAAAGTCTTGCTTGGAATGTGTTGCTTAACATTAGCAAGAACTTGTATTAGCAAATGATCAAAAGAATTTACAAAGATCAAGCTAATATAGATCAGATTTGAAGCTGGAAGAAAAGGTGCAGTTTCTAGAAAGGGAATTTTTGAATTTCACTAAGTTTAGTGGTAAAGTTTTCAAATTGAGTGTTACTAAGCTAATGATGATTATGGAGGTGTTCTAATATCACTTTAGCTTACTTCGTGTGGTGTTTCATACATCAAAAAGTGGTATGAGAGCACAAAGGTCCTCAAGAGTGAAAAGAGGAGCAGATACAAGAGGAATTGAAGAGTTCTTCATTAAAGAGGTGAAAGCTGAGGTGTTAAACAACAAAAGAGAGCAGAGGAGTGCTTCAAACTTATTCTCAAGGGTAAAGATCTACATTAGGTACCATACTTTAACCTTATACTCACAGGTTGTAACAGAAGCAAGAAGACTATGGCAGATCATGTATCTATTGACAAATTGGACAGAGATAATTATCCTGTGTGAAGAGATGGATAGGTATGTGCTTGAAGATGAAGAGGTGTTGCAAAATCCTTGATCTACACCAGCCAAATGAACTCTAGGAGTATATGGTGGGCCCTTTTAGCTTGCCAATGGATGTATTAGACACCCTATGTACCTTGGAAGATCACTCTCAAAAAGATAGATCAAAACAGATAAGTTGGAGTTAGCTCAGAGGTGAAAACTTGCTATTCTTGGTTCATACACCTGTCCAGTGTTTTACATAATTCTCTGATCACAGCAGCAATTAGCTCAATTCCTCTTGGGGAAGTCTAGGCAACTTAAAGAAGAGTAATCTCATCAAAAATAATGAACCACACACTGAGAATGAGTTTTAACAAGTGATGACATCATCCCGATTTTCACGGGCTGCTACAGAAATAGACCAGTGAGCAGAAAAATCAACATAACTCAAAATATAGAAATCCAATGATTATGACAATTTGTATCATTATACTAGACCCTAATTTGAATCCAACAAGCTTTAAATCACTGAATTTGGATAAGTAACCACTGAGAAATGGCTCTGACAAGATGAGTGAAAAAGTCGGGTACCTGACAGAGAAGTGAAGATGAACAGACCTTGTTGACTTCAAATGAACATAACTGAAGATTGCAACATCCAAATGACATGAAAACTTGTGAGCACATAGTAGACTTATAGAGCTAACTTTACCACGTTAAATCACTGAAAATGATGCCCCAAGCTCAGAGAAAACATCTCTGCAAGCTGACTGAGAAAACTGAGAGTAATGGCAGTGAGTAGTACACTTCACAAGAACATGGAAAGATGAACTCAAATAATCATGAAAATGAAAGTATATTGCTTGTACAATACAATAACTTACTGATACATATGTGTGCCTTGTAATCACACCTTGATATGGCATAAAGCTCAGCTCTTGGAGGTCTTCACATAGGTCTCTCTAACCACGACTAAAACTGCCATCTATTTATAGTTGAGTTTGGGAGGCTAACTTCCCTCAATCACTCTCCAATCAATCAATGATTGATTTGATTCTCTACCTACCACAAATCACGAATTTGTGGCTCCTCTTTCCATTCTTGATCAAGTGGACTCAACCACTTAAGATTCTCTTACTTTTACATTAAGTAAACTCTTCAAAAGTTACAAGAGGTAGTTCACAAGTCAACTTTACATAGTCTTCTTTTTAAAGCTTCTTCTAAGACTTTGTGAGACTCAAGCCAATACTTAGGCTTGTCATAGACTTGCTCCAACAGCTCCCCCTCAAGCCAAGTATGCTTCAGGTCTTCAATCTTCCAAGATTACCTGCAAACCAATCATAGCCTTGAATTTGCAAAGCTTTGTACCATCCAATGCTTTGGTTAGAATATCTGCACATTGTTGATGAGTGGACACATATGATATTTGAATCTCTTTGCTTAGAACCTTTTCTCGTACATAGTGATAATGAACTTCAATATGTTTAGTCCTTGCATGAAAAATAGGATTAGCAGCCAAATGAATAGAACTCATATTGTCACCAAAAATAGTTGGAGTTCCAAACTCCAATCCAAGATCTTTGAATAATGTCTTCATCCACATAGCTTCTTGTGTAGCTATGGCAAGACCTCTATATTCAGCTTCAGTAGAAGAGAGAGCAACTGTGGGTTGCTTCTTGGATGACCATGAAATAAGCTTTGAACCTGCAAAGGTAAGATAACCTGAAGTGCTCCTTCTATCTTCCTTGGAGCCAGCCCAATCTGCATCAGAAAATAGCTTCAAACCTAAATCAGATACATAAGGATAATAAAGTCCTTCATTTATGGTTCCTTTGAGATACTTGAGAATCCTTTTGGCAGCATCCATATGTGGTTTCCTTGGTGTGTGCATAAATTGACTTAGCACACTCACACTGTAACATATATCTACTCTTGTCAATGTGGCATAGTTGAGACTACCCACTAGACTTTGATATGATGTGATGTCCTCTATGAGTTCACCTTCATGTGAGCTCAATTTGTGATTGACCTCCATTGGAGTACCTGCAATCTTACAATCTTGCATCTTGAATTTTGCCAACATGTCCTTAATGTACTTTCTTTGAGTGAGAAACAAACCATGATCTTTGTAGACAACTTCCAAACCTAGGAAGTAGGTAAGTGAACCCAAATCACTTATCTTGAACTCTTCTCTCATCTGATCTTTGATCTTCTTCATACCATCTGCATCATTTCCTGTCAATATAATATCATCTACATATACACATAGGTAGATGACCTCAAAATTACTCTTTTTAATAAAGAGTGAAGGATCTGCCTTGCTTGGTTGAAAGCCTTTGTCCTGCAAGAATGAAACAAGCCTGAAATTCCAAGCTCTTGGAGCTTGCTTGAGACCATACAATGCTTTGTTAAGTTTACACACATAATCAGGATAAACTTGATTCTCAAAACCAGGTGGTTGTGCCATATATACCTCTTCTGTTATCCAACCATTCAAAAATGCATTCTTTACATCTAGTTGAAGTATCTTCCAATTCTTGGAAGAGGCAATACTAAGCAAAACCCTAATAGTAGGCATCTTTGCCACAGGAGAGAAGGTCTCCTCATAATCAATTCCCTGAGTTTGTGCAAAGCCTTTTGCTACAAGCCTTGCCTTATACCTGTTAATGGAACCATCAGAATTCTTCTTGAGTTTATAGACCCATCTTGAGCCTATTACCTTCATGGATGAAGTCTTGGGCACCAAATCCCAAGTGTTGTTTTCCTCAAGTGCTTCAATCTCTTCCTTCATTGCATGCTTCCATTCTGTTTTTGCTTTGGCCTCTTCAAATGATGATGGCTCCTCTTGGTTTATGTCCTGTGCTATGTAGATAGAATGTTTAGTTACTAATGAGGTGTCAAACCCATACCTTTCTGGTTTTTTCTTTTCCCTCATAGATCTTCTTAGGCCATGATGTGATGATTCTGCCTCATGTCCAAGTTCCTGCAATTTTGCTTTACCTTTAGACTTCCATGCTTTGATCTTTTCCATGTCAGATTCTTCATCATCCTCTGAGGTGTCTTGTTCTTCAATCTTTGATTGTTCTCTACCAAGCTTTGGAAAATCTTCTTCAAGATCGTATGGTAAATTGATCTTCTTGCATGAATCTTCATACCATGAATTGTTCTCATCAAAAACTACATCTCTGCTTACCAAGAATCCTTTGTTGGTAGGGTTGTATAACCTGTAGCCCTTTTGATTGTTGTCATATCCAATAAATACACACCTTTCTGCCTTTGGATCCATCTTGCCTCTAACCTGTGAAGGAACATGAGCAAAAGCAATACATCCAAAAATTTTACAATGATCTAAGCTTGGTCTTCTTCCATTCCAAGCCTCATATGGAGTCATCCCATCAAGGGATTTTGAAGGCAACCTGTTAATCAAGTAAGTGGCTGTAGATACAGCCTCAGCCCATAAGTAATTAGGTAAATGCTTTTCATTTAACATAGACCTTGTAGCTTCAACAATTGTCCTATTCCTCCTTTCTGCCACTCCATTTTGCTCAGGAGTGTACCTTGTAGTTACCTCTCTTTTGATTCCTCTTTCTTGAAGAAAAGAATCAAAATCATGGGAGAAGTATTCTCCCCCTCCATCTGACCTTAGCCTTTTTAGTGATTTACCTGTTTGATTCTCCACAAGAGCCAAATATCTTTTGAAACATGAAAAAACTTCATCTTTGTGTTTCATAAAGAATAGGATAGTCCATCTGCTGCAATCATCAATAAAGGAAACATAATACCTTGATCCAGATATTGAAGCTTCCTTGCTAGGTCCCCATACATCTGTATGAACCAACTCCAAGAGATCTCCATGCATATAACCTTTCTTCATGAATGGTAACCTGTGAGACTTTCCAAATTGACATGCACTGCACTTATAAATCATATGTTGTTTTGACAAATTAGGAAGTCCAAGTACACTTTGGTCCCTGCAGATTTGCTTTAATGACCTTTCACCAATATGTGCTAACCTTTTGTGCCATACTTCCAATTTTGTGAGTGTCTGACTACCATAATTAAAGAGAGCAATGTTTCTAGTGTCCTGTAATTCAAATGTGAACAATCTACCTGTCTTTTCACCTTTTGCAATTCTTATGAATCCTTGACTTGGATCTTCAACAAATGCTCCTGATTTTGTGAACCTGACTTGCAACCCTTTCTCTACTATCTGCCCAACACTTATCAAATTCTTTGTAATGGTAGGGACATAGAGTACCTTACTGAGTAGGTTGATGTTTCCATCAGGTGCTTTGACATTGCCTATTTTCTCCACAGGATGTTTTGTATCATCTCCTGTTTGTACCTCATGCTTATTCCTTGGATCTTCTAAATTTGATAGGAGTGCCACATTTCCTGCCACATGATTTGAACAACCTGAATCTATGTAGAAAACATGCTCATCAGATTTACCTTGTGGCATAGCCATGTTCATAATCAATAATGAATCCTCTTTGTTTGAGTCTTCTGTGTAGTTATTGTAGTCTCTCCTTCCTTTGTAGCCTCCTTGATAGTTTGAATGATTGTAGTTGTCGTAGTTGCCATGGTAGTTATTGAACCTTCCTCTTGAGTAGCCATAACTTCCTCTATTGTATCCTCTGCCTCTTTGATTCTTGGAATTCCTAAAGCAATTTTCAGTTGTATGATTAGTTAATCCACAAATAGAACATGAGTTGGAGTCTTGGGATCTCCCCCTGCCTTGTCTACCTCCTCTTCCTCTACCTCTGCCATGTCTTCCTCTACCTGCATAGTTAGCTTGATATGTACCTGCTTCATCATCCACTTTCTTTGCCTTTCCTTTGTTATCTTTAGACTTGCTTTTATCCGTGTATAAAGCTGAAGATTGATTACCTTTAGAGCTTTCTCCATTTTTGATAAGCTTTGCCTCTTGAGTAAGTAGTTGTCCAATGAGTGTGTTGAAATCTGGTACATGCATGTCCATGTACAAATCCATAGCTGTGGTGAATGCTTCCCACTTATCATCTGCCTTCAAGCCATTGATGACCTGCCTTACAATTTTCTCTTCATCTATTACCTCTCCAATGCTTCCCAACTGATCTGCTATGTCCTTGAGCTTTGTGACAAAATCAGTCACATTTTGTTTGGGAGCCTTCTTGAGAGTTGTGAACTCCAGCCATAGTTGATGCTTCCTAGCTTCGGTACTTGAAGACAAGAAAGCTTCAAGTGCATCCCACACTTCCTGAGATGTCTTACAACTTCTAATGTGAGGCAACAAGAAATCTGAGATAGAGTTGAGGAGATAAGACCTTGCAAGTGCATCCTTGGAGCACCATGTGCTCAATCTTTCTTGCTCTTCTTGTGTTGGTTGACTTTTGTTCCTGAAACTTGGTATAACTTCATCTCTAGCCACATAACCATATAAACTTCTACCTTGGAGATAAGCTTCCATCCTTAATGACCAAGCTGAGTAGTTACCTCTGTCCAATTTGTCAATTGATGAAGGAAATCCATCTGCCATGTTGTCCAACCTTGCTCTGATACCACTGTGAAGAGATGGATAGGTATGTGCTTGAAGATGAAGAGGTGTTGCAAAATCCTTGATCTACACCAGCCAAATGAACTCCAGGAGTATATGGTGGGCCCTTTTAGCTTGCCAATGGATGTATTAGACACCCTATGTACCTTGGAAGATCACTCTCAAAAAGATAGATCAAAACAGATAAGTTGGAGTTAGCTCAGAGGTGAAAACTTGCTATTCTTGGTTCATACACCTGTCCAGTGTTTTACATAATTCTCTGATTACAGCAGCAATTAGCTCAATTCCTCTTGGGGACTTCTAGGCAACTTAAAGATCTAGCTTTAAAGAGTAATCTCATCAAAAATAATGAACAACACACTGAGAATGAGTTTTAACAAGTGATGACATCATCCCGATTTTCACGGGCTGCTACAGAAATAGACCAGTGAGCAGAAAAATCAACATAACTCAAAATATAGAAATCTAATGATTATAAAAATTTGTATGATTATACTAGACAGTTATCTAAATCCAACAATCTTTAAATCACTGAATTTGGATAAGTAACCACTGAGAAATGGCTCTGACAAGATGAGTGAAAAAGTCGGGTACCTGACAGAGAAGTGAAGATGAACAGACCCTGTTGACTTCAAATGAACATAACTGAATATTGCAACATCCAAATGACATGAAAACTTGTCAGCACATAGTAGACTTATAGAGCTAACTTTACCAAGTTAAATCACTGAAAATGATGCACCAAGCTCAGAGAAAACATCTCTGCAAGCTGACTAAGAAAACTGAGAGTAATGGCAGTGAGTAGTACACTTCACAAGAACATGGAAAGATGAACTCAAATAATGATGAAAATGAAAGTATATTGCTTGTACAATACAATGACTTACTGATACATATGTGTGCCTTGTAATCACACCTTGATATGGCATAAAGCTCAGCTCTTGGAGGTCTTCACATAGGTCTCTCTAACCACGACTAAAACTGCCATCTATTTATAGTTGAGTTTGGGAGGCTAACTTCCCTCAATCACTCTCCAATCAATCAATGATTGATTTGATTCTCTACCTACCACAAATCACGAATTCGTGGCTCCTCTTTCCATTCTTGATCAAGTGGACTCAACCACTTAAGATTCTCTTACTTTTACATTAAGTAAACTCTTCAAAAGTTACAAGAGGTAGTTCACAAGTCAACTTTACATAGTCTTCTTTTTAAAGCTTCTTCTAAGACTTTGTGAGACTCAAGCCAATACTTAGGCTTGTCATAGACTTGCTCCAACATCCTGCTTGGGTAATGAGAAGGGAAGCCTTACTTATGAGTAAGGATCTAATGATATATGTGACAGGTGAAGAAGAATAGCCTAAATTTAAAGATGAGAGTCAACCAAGGAAAGAAGAACTAGAAGCTTTGAAGCTATGGCAGAAGAGAGATGCAAGTGCAAGGGCTTATATATATAACACTATCAAAGATCATTTGTTACCACATATCAGAGGATTAGAAACAGCTGAAGATATATGGAATGCTTTGGAAGATCACTTCCAAAACACTACTAAAGCTAGGAAGGCTAGCTTATGGTTAGAGTTCACCACATTTAAGAAAAAGCAAATTCAGAGCATTAGTGATTATGTCACTAAGATGAAGGACTTGGCAGATATCCTTGGATCTATTGATGAGGATATTGAAGATCATAGGTTGATAGCACAATTGCTTGGATGATTGAGAGGAGATGAAAGGTGGAAACCTTTTGTACTCTCAACTTAACTCTCATTAAATCATTATGTGCCAAACTTAAATCAAATGCTTGGACTGATGCTCACATTTGAGCAAGACTTGAAGTGGGATGGAGATAAAGGATATAGTTCTGCTATGTATGCAAAGAATAAGAAGAAAAGTGAGAAAGGTAAATCAAAGGATGAAGAAGACCTTACTACTCAAGCAAATTATGCAAGAGGAAGAGGTATTGGCAAAGGTAAAGGTCGAGGAAATGGAAGAGGTAGAGGTAATCAGAACAATAACAAGAAGACATGCTCGATTTGTGGATTGAGCAATCATCTAGCTTATGATTGTTGGCATAGTCAACAAGGATCAAATCAAAATCAAAGTAATAATGGCCGAGGAAAAGCTGGAAGGTTTCAGAATCAATGTCAAAGAGGAAGACAGAATTCAAGAGGAAGTTTCGATAGAGGTGGTGGAAGAAATTGGAATTAGAATCAGTCTTATAATACTTCCTATTACAACTATGCAAATGATACACACAATGACAACCATACAACATTGATGATGAATTTAATAAGTACATCAGAGAAGGAGGATCTCAAGGTATTCTATATTGACTCTAGTTGTTCAAATCATTTGTCAGGTAATATAGAATTGTTATCAGAATTGGAAGAAGGTATTTCAAGTCATACAGTACAAACAGGTGACAATACAAAACATAATGTGCATTCAGTTGGAAAAGTGAAGTGCAGGAGTGGAGCTGATTTGCTAACAAATGTTTTGTATGTCCCAATAATACCAAAGAATCTGATGTGTGGGACAAATAGTGAAGAAAGGTTTTCAAGTCAGACTTACAAATGAAGGGGTATTTGTTGAAGATCCAGAGGATGGATACAATCAAATTGTTTGTGGTAAAAGGAAGGTAGCCTTTTTACTCTCAAAGTGCAAGTGAATGTTGGTCAAGCCTTGATCACACATGGTGACGAAGTACTTACAGAGTTAGACCTTTGGCATAAGAGGTTAGGACACTTCAATGAAAAAGGAATTAAAACCATGGTGGAGAATCAATCTGTAATAGGGCTACCAAATGTAAAAAGTCACCATATGATCTACAAATGTGAAGCTTGTGAGATGGGAAAGGCACACAGGTTATCATTTTAGAAGAAAGATTTCAAGCATGATGGTTTGCTAGAGCTCATACATACAGATGTATGGGGACCAACAAAAGAAGGATCAATCAATGGGTCTAGGTATTATGTTCTTTTCATTGATGATGCTACAAGGTGGATAACCATTTATGTTTTAAAGGAAAGATCAAGAGTATTTGGAGCTTTCAAACATTTTCATGCATATGCAGAAAGAGTTACAGGTCAAAAGCTCAAGAGGCTAAGGTCTGATGGAGGGGGAGAATACGTCTCCCAATAATTCAATGATTATCTTTGAAATGTAGGTATCAAGAGAGAAATAACTTGCAGGTATACACCTCAACACAATGGGGTGGCAGAAAGGAGGAATAGAACGTTGGTTGAGTTTGCAAGAGCAATGTTAAAAGAAACGAATTGTCCTAATTATCTTTGGGCTGAGGCTGTAAATACAGCTACATATCTTGTGAACACGTTACCATGTGCAGCTCTAAATGGAATGACCCCTTATGAAGCATGGTGGGGTAAGAAACCACACTTGATCATTATAAGGTGTTTGGATCAATTGCCTATGCTTATGTACCATCACAACTCAGACATAAGCTTGAACCAAAGGCTGAAAAATATGTATTTATTGGGTATGATGAAAAGCAGATGGGTTATAGGCTATGGAGTCCTCTAACTAAACAATTTACTGTTTCTAGAGATGTGACATTTGATGAACAGAAGAGTTGGTATGCAGATAAAGATTGTAATCTTGAAACATTTGAAGAAGAGGTAAGAAGAAGTGAAAGAGCTAAATCACATATGCAGGTAGATGGAGATGAAGATCATATGTAAGCAAGCACATCCAAGATTGGATCATATAGAAGAAATGAAGATGTACCCAGATTTGATGAAGAAGTATATCCAGATACACATGAAGAGTGTGAACCAAGAAGATCAACCAGAATGAGGAAACAACCTACAAGGTATTCTTATGATACTTCTTATTTGACTCAAAAGAACTATGCTTATATGATTAAGGAAGATGAAGAACCTCAAAGCTATGATGAAGCAAAAGGTAAGAGACAATGGGAAGAAGCAATGAAGGAAGAGTTTAATGCACTTGAAGAAAACAAAACTTGGGAACTTGTTCCAAAACCTAATGGTAAGAAAGTGATTGGAAATAAATGGGTTTTGGCAGGAATAAAAGAGAAGAAGATTACATGAAGAAGTCAGAGGATGCTAATTAGTGATTGAGGGGGAACTGTTGGGGCTTCACTCACTAATTAGACATGAATATATGAAGATATATGAAGGAAGAAGAAAGACAAAGAGAAGTGAATGCAAAGCACTCAAAAAACTGAGCCTAAGTGAAGGGACAAATTCACTCTTGTAATTTAGTGCAAAATTAAAGTCTAGTCGTGACATAGAATCTTAAAAATTACGAGTTTGAGTCTAGGAGTATGTAGACCATACGTATATAGTTCAATTTGAGTTAAAGAATATATAGAGAACTCAATTTTGTAATTCTTGAGTGAATAGAGAAAAGTCGGGTTTTTCTGAGAGAGATGTTGAGGGAGAACTACTCAGTATAGGAGAGTTTTCCATGGCTATGAGCAGAATAAGGCCAAAACATTTTATACACATCTTCTCTAATTAGTTGACAGTTAGGAGTTTTCTAGTGCACTTTTCCCTGATCTTCTTAAGGTCTGATCTCACAGTATAGTGTAAAGTTTTTCATGACTGATAGCTCATTTTAAAGCTACTACCTTCAACTACAACTGGTCAAAAGATCTTTACAAAACAGGACACATATTCAGAGAAATGAGTCTAACAGTGAAGGTATGTCAAATCGATGAAGTCATTCTTCAGATTTCAGACATTATGCAAATGTTGAAGTGAATTCAGAAGGTTTTGAAGTTATTACTTGAACATCTTGCTTGGAGTGTGTTGCTTAACATTATCAAGAACTTCTATTAGCAAATGATCAAAAAAAGTTACAAAGATAAAGCTAATACAGATCAGATTTGAAGTTGGAAGAAAAGGTGCAGTTTTTCGAAAGGGAATTTTTGAATTTCACTAAGTTTAGTGGTAAAGATTTCAAATTGAGAGTGTTACTAAGCTAATGATGATTATGGAGGTGTTCTAATATCACTTTAGCTTAGTTCTTGTGGTGTTTCATACATCAACAGCTACCTTGATCCAATTTGTCTACAAATGAAGGAAATTCATCTCCCATGTTGATTTGTTGTTGCCCTAATACCACTGTGAGGAGATAGTGAGGTAGGTTCCAAAGATGAGTTGGTACTGCACAAAACCTCCTCTACACCTACAAGTATAACTTTAGGGATGCATAATAGACTCCTTTAGCTTCATAATGATACACCTAGAACTATTAAGCCCTTTGGATCATCAATCACAATTGTTCGCATAACAAGAGACAACTAGAATATGCAAAAAATGTGAAGAACCTTCAGGTCTTAGTATCATGTTCAGAGCTCACAACATGGTACGAATTGACTAGAGAACTTTTGCACACATATAATTGAAGTGTATAGCTAACTAAATCATGTCAATTCATCAATCTAGCTAAACCATACACTGAGAACAATAGATAGTAGACAGAATTGTACTTGAAGAGATGTATCAAAATGTGTATGCTAGTGAACATAGGATACAAGGGAAGTGTAGTGGACTACATATATGTAGCATAAGCTCAAGGTATGCTTAACTTTTTAGCTCAGTGCCTCTCAGAATGGCTATCATTTTTTGTGACTAAAACCATGTCTAAGTATACTCATAGTATGAGTTTGATTTTGAATTTTCCCTTAGGTAAACATCATCCTACACTTTAGGGACTTCAGTGATTTGATTCCTTTACCAAATATGCATTGGGGTCACTCTCCCAACTTCATGATATTTTCATCTTCTTTTGACTTTTACATTTATCTAAAGTAACTATGCTCAAATTAACAAGCATGCGTACTCATGATGTTCTCTCTTGTGAGATAATTGATGGATCTGGTGTTGAATCATTAGCAAAGCACTTAGGCCTGATAAATTGTACCAATAAAGGTAACTATGATTCTAATGGATATAATGAATTAGTGTCAGCCATGAGCTATGCTTATAGGGATCATTTACAGGACAATGATGAAAAGTGGTACATAGATAATGCTTGTAGCAACCACATGTCATGTATGACGTATATGTTCACTAATTTGCAGGTTCCTAAGGACAAAGGGTGTGTGGAGATAGGTGATAATATGGAGCATGTCATTAGATATATTGGAGACATCAGATTTTAAAATGGCAATAAGAGAACTACAGTTAAAGAGGTATTGCATGTTCCCACTATCACTAAGAATTTGATTTCAATTAGCCATATGGTAAAGAAGGGTTACGAGGTCAAATCCAACAAAGGATGCTTCTTAGAAGATCCAAAGAGTGGATTAAATATCATTACCAAAGGTGAAAAGTATTTTATTACAACTCGAATGTACCTTGAAAAGGCAAGTTCAGTGCAAAAGAAGAGGCTACTAATCAGTAGCAGACCATTTACCATTATTCAAGGCAAACTATATAGGCATGTGAAAGATGGCTGTTTGAGGAAATGCATAGAAAAGGAGGAGACAGGGGATATCCTAACAAGGGCACATGAAGGTCGAGGTGGTGGGCACCTTCCAGGTCATATCATGGGCCAAAGAATTCTAGATGTAGGATTATAGTGGCCCACCCTTTTTAGGGACTCAAATGATAGGGCTAAGATATGTGACATTTTCCAACGATGCGGCCCTGAACCCACCAAGCAGAGGAACAACCCCCTGACAGTAGCTAAAAATTGGCAACCATTTGAGAAGTGGGGATTGGATTTTGTTGGACCTATATATCCTCCCTCTTTCGCACATGGATATAAATATTTACTAATTGCAACGGACTATGCTACAAAGTGGGCTGAAGCAATCGCTTCACCTGATTGCACAGCACAAACAGTGGCTGATTTTTTATTCAGCAATATTTTCTGCAGGTTTGGGTGTCCTCTGGAGATCTGCACAGACCAAGGAACCCACTTTATGAATACAATTTTCAATGAAATCTTTAACAGGTATAAAATTATTCATAGGACTTCGTGCTCTTACTATCCCAGGGCAAATGCCCAAGCAGAGTCCACAAATAAGGTATTGATTACTATGTTGTGGAAGGAATGTATGATACAACCTACCACTTGGGGGCACGCTTATCTTGGTACATTGTGGGCATACAGATTAGCCTATAAAGAAACAGGATTTTCTCCATTTCAACTGGTTTATGGACTTGTCCCCATTTTATACATGGCTCGATCAGAACGGAAGGCGTTCAGAGCAAAAGTAGCTTAAAAGTCTCAGATAGGCTCACAACTTTGCACAAATTGGAAGAATCCCGGATTTTAGCCTCCAAACAGTTAGAACAGATTCAATTCAAGAGAAAAGAAACTCATGACAAAAACTTGTGGCCAAAAACTTTGAAGCCAAGTGACTTAGTTCTTTTACACAGACCACAAATGTCTACTCAAGCTAAAGGGAAACGGATCCCACACTGGGAAGACCCTTTTCGCATTAAAAGAATGTTGAACTGGGGTGTTGTGCAGTTAGAGATGCTCAAGGGAGAGGCCCTGTCACTGGTTAATATTTCAAGGCTCAAGGCCTATCAGCAACACAAATGAAGATAACGAATCACCTGGGTTTTCCAGGTTGCATAGACATTTTGTGTTTGAATAAAAGTACCCTATCCGTTTCTTTCATTTTTCGCTCTACTATTGATTTGATTTGAATAATCATATCAATCCTTTTCTTTTAATTCCATTAGGTTTTTTTCTTACTCTCTAGAAATTTTCACGTTAAAATTCAAATATGAAGCAAATTTTTGCGTTATTTTTTTTCTATGGCCCCTTTTCTATAAACTGAATTTTCAATTCTACCCTTTCTTTTAAAGAGTTTTTTTTTGTGGGTGAATCATCCTTTCGATCCCACTCTTTTGTTCATTCTTTATCCCCTCCTTTAATAAAGCTTTATCACATACACCACTCTTTTCATGTGCTTCGCAATGCACCTCACTTTTAATTGGTGTTAAAGAGGCTATATATATATTGAAGCCATTATTCAGTCAATATCTCACCCACTTCATCCCGGTGCCCCCTCCCCCATTGGCGCCAACACCTCCAACTCCTTCCTCGCCAACACCTCCAACACCTCCTTCCCTGCAATTCCCTCCCCCCCGCCACCCCTCCACCCCCTGCAGTGCCCTGCTTGCCACACCACCCCCCGCCGCCTCCCCTCAATCCCCTCCTTCCCTGCCAAACCCTCCAACCCCGCCTCCTCCCCTCCTCAACCTCCTCCCTCGCAATTCACTTCCCCCTCACCACCACTATCCTCCCCTCCACCCCCTGCTCTGACCTGCCCGCCAGCACCACTCCGCCTCCTCCCCTCCTTCCCCTCCGTCCCCACCAAACCCTAACCCCCCTCCTCCCCTCCTACCCCTCCTCCCCCACAATTACCTCCCCCCACCACCACTATCCTACCCTCCATCCCCTACTCCTCCTTGCCCGCCAGCACCGCACGCATCCTCCCCTCCAAACATGCCACATCACGCCTGCCGCCTCCCCTCAATCCACTCCTTCCCCGCCTAACCCTCAACCTCCGCTCCCTCCCCTCCTACCCCTCCTCCCCTCCTACCCCTCCTCCCCTCCTACCCCTCCTCCCCTCCTACCCCTCCTCCCCTCCTACCCCTCCTCCCCCGCAATTACCTCGCCCCCGCCACCACTATCCACCCTGTGCTCCGCCCTGCCTGACAGCACCACCCCGCCTCCTCCCCTCCAATCCGCCAGATCACCTCCGCCGCCTCCCCTCAATCCCCTCCTTCCCCGCCAAACCCTCACCCTTGCCTCCTCCCCTCCTAAACCTCCTCCCCTGCAATTCCCTCCCCCCACCTCCCATCCTTCCCCGCCCTCCTTCTCCGCTATCCTTCTCCCCCTGCAGTGCAAACCCGCCACACCCACCCCGCCTCCTCCCCCGCAATACCCTCACCCACTGCCTCCTACCCTCCTTCCCCCTCCTCCCCTCGCACTACCCTCACCCCGCGCTGCCAACTCTCGTCCTCTGCAGTGCCCATCGGACCCCCACAACTCAACCTTCCCTCCTCCCCTCAACCAACTCCAACCCGCAACTCCTCCCTTTCCCTACAGAGATCGCAAAATTAACCAAGATCCCAACAGCCCCATGATTTTGGCTTATTATCATCCGGTCACCAATGGGATCTGTCCAACATTGTTCCAATAGTCTATCTACGGCCTTGAATACTCAACTTGCAATCATTTTTCGCTCCAACTTTGTGCTCCAATTTTGCTCTCTTCATGGATGAATCGATTGTCCCTGAGGACCCTTCTGATCTCACCCCTTTGACACTGCATACAACACTTCCATGATGGAGAGTGTTAATCTCCAAAAGAACAAGTTAACCTTGAATTTAGATCACCTCTATATCAAGATTAACCTTAGACTCCACCAAATTTAGAAATCATTCACCAATTTATCAAAAGATTGATTATTTTGAAAAATTCAACTTCTTCAAAAAAGTCTGCTGCAGATTAATCACTCATTGACTAATCAATCCTGTAAAGTTTTTTATAAAACTTTGTACAACACTTCGCCTTGAGATTGCGCAACTTTACCAAGTTAAATTTCTCAAAATGATTCAGTACACACTGAGAAATGTGTGAAACACTTTACCTATGTCTAAAACAGCTTTTCTGCAATGGCGACTTTGACACCTGCAACTTCTTAACACTGGTTCTCCCAAAGTAAATCCCGTTTGATCAAGATCTTTTAGCCATAGATGGCTTACCTTCCAACTTAGATTTTGAGCCCTCACTTGTGTAAAACTTTACACTGTGGACTGAGCAATGACCATTTCTCTGAAGATGAAATCTGCGCCAGTTTTGACGACTCTTAGAACATTTTCACATATGAATGTTCCTAAACAAAATTCTCTCAGCCTGATTGCAATTAACCTCTCAAAATCTAGCCATAGATAGATTAGCTATGGACTTAGATACATGCAGAAGGATTTCTCAAAAGATTAAACACAGAAGGAGCAGACAGCAAAACATCGGGCGCAAGTTTTTTGATTTCTCAGAAAAATTACATCTAAGTGAGTATAGACAATTCACTCACTTTTCATGTGTCTAATGACATCTCTTACAACTGATTTCTCTCTACCTATTCTCTATTCTTCTTCTGCTCACTTTGCCCGACAATTTCCAACATATTTATAGATGAATATATACAAGTGTATGACTAGACAAAAGTATAAGTCAGCTAATGTACATATGTGTACACATCTTTGGATTCTTGAAAAATATCCTTCCTTCAACCTTCTGAATTTATTCTCCTCTTGACTCCTTGACTTCATTTCTTCATAATCCTTCAATTGATGATTGTCATGCACCAACAGCTCCCCCTCAATCATTAATTGAGGTTCTTCTCTATCTTCTTGATTCCTGCCATATCCTTGAATCTTTGTAGCTTTGGTCCATCTAGACTTTTTGTCATCATATCTGCAAGTTGATCTTTTGTAGGAGTGTGTATGACTTCAATCTCCTTCTCAATAACCTTCTCTCTCAGAAAATGATACTGAATTTCAATATGCTTAGTTCTAGCATGAAACACAGGATTAGCTGCCAAGTATAAAGAACTCATGTTGTCTCCACAAACAATAGGAGTACTTTGAACAACATCAAAAACTTTCATAAGTGTCTTTAGCCATATTACCTCCTTTGCAGCTTCCACCATACCTTTATATTCTGCCTCTGTAGATGACAAAGCAACTGTATGTTGCTTCTTAGAACACCATGAAATCAATTTGTCTCCTACATAGCACAAGTATCCATGTGTTGATCTTCTATCATCCACATTACCTGCCCAATCTGCATCACTATATATCTTCACTCTTGTATCAGAAGTAAATCCATAGTACAACCCTTCTCTGAGTGTACCCTTGATGTACCTAAGTACTCTTTGTCCTGCAATCCAATGTTTCTTTCTAGGACAATGCATAAATTGTGAAAGCACACCAACTGCATATGACAAATCAGGCCTTGTCAATGTAGCATAAATCAAGCTACCAACTAAACTTTGATAGAGTTTCATATCTCTGAACTCTTCTCCTCCAAACCTAGACAATTTATGGTTCACTTCCAAAGGTGTAGGTGCAACCCTGCAATCTTCCATTTTAAATTTGGTTAGCAAATTTTTAAGATACCTTTCTTGGGTCACATATACTCCATGTTGAGTATAAGAAATCTCCATTCCCAAGAAGAATGATAGGTTCCCCAAATCACTGATTTTGAACTCTTTCTCCATCTGCTTCTTGATCATTTGTATTCCTTTATCATCTGTTCCTGTAAGTATTATGTCATCAACATAAATACAAACATAAATGAATCCACCTTCACTTGCTTTGACTAGCAAGCTACTATCTGCCTTTGATGCTTGAAATCCAAGATCATTCAAGAATTTTACAAGCCTATAATTCCATGCCCTTGGGGCCCGCTTTAATCCATACAAAGCTCTCTTGAGCTTACACACATAATTTGGATTCACTTGATCCTTGAACCCATCTGGTTGCTCCATGTAAACTTCATCTGAAATATAACCATTCAAAAAAGCATTTTTAACATCTAATTGAGACAACTTCCAACCTTTGCAAGCAGCAATTTCTATGAGGGTTCTGATGGTTGTCATTTTTGCCACAGGACTATAAGTCTCATCATAGTCCACTCCATATGTCTGTGCATACCCTTTCACAACAAGTCTAGCTTTATATCTAGACACACTTCCATCTGCAAATCTTTTGGTTTTATAAACCCACTTACATCCAATAATTTTCTGGCTATTAGGTTTAGGAACCAGATCCCAAGTCTGATTCTCTATCAATGCATCATACTCCTCTTGCATGGCTTCTTCCCAATTTCTCTTGCCTTTGGCTTCATCATATGTAGATGGATCTTCATCTGCTTTTATCAAATAAGCATAATCTTTAGTAGTCAAGAATGAGGTATCATAGCTATACCTTGTAGGTTGCCATTTGTGCCTAGTTGACCTCCTAACTTCTGCACTTCTTGAAGTCTCTGGTTCATCACATTCTGGATCAAACCTTGGCCTCTCTTCAACTTCAACCTGTACTTCATTGTTCTCACTTTCATCAAGTAATTGAATCTTTGCTTTACCTTTTCTTTGATCCACTACTTCTTCATCATCTGCATGTACATTATATTTACCTGCATACCAAGTACCTTGCTCATCAAATGTAACATCCTTGGATACAAGAAATTGCTTTGTGGATGGACTCCACAACCTGTATCCCATTTGCTTATCATCATAACCAATGAATGCATACTTTTCTGCCTTAGGCTCTAACTTATGCCTCAATTGAGATGGCACATATGCATATGCCAAACATCCAAATATTCTGCAATGATCCAAGGTAGGTTTCTTACCCCACCAAGCTTCATATGGTGTCATACCTTGCAAAGCTTTACAAGGCAATCTATTAACCAAATAAGTAGCTGTATTAACAGCCTCTGCCCACAAATAATTTGGACAATTTTTCTCTTTCATCATGGACCTTGCAAACTCAACAAGAGTCCTATTTCTTCTTTCTGCTACCCCATTTTGTTGAGGAGAGTACCTGCAAGTAACTTCTCTCTTTATACCTGCATTCCACAAATAATCATTGAATTCATTTGAAAAATACTCTCCCCCTCCATCTGACCTTAGTCTCTTTAATTTCTGACCTGTAATCCTTTCTGCATATGCATGATAATGTCTAAATGTATTAAACACTTCTGACTTTTCTTTAATCACATAAATTGTGATCCACCTGGTAGCATCATCAACATATATAACATAATATCTTGAACCATTTATACTAAAGTCCTTTGAAGGACCCCACACATCTGTATGCACCAATTCAAGTCTTTCTGAATACATAAACCCATGCTTGGAATAGGATTGCTTGTGAGCCTTACCTAATTGACATGCCTCACATCTGTATGTCATGTGTTGACCTGCAATGTTAGGCAACCCAAGCACTGAATCATTGTTAATCATTTCTTTAATACCTCTTTCATTAAAGTGTCCAAGTCTTTTGTGCCAAAGATCCAATTCTGACACCTTCTGCTCTCCATATGTGAACATAGCATGTCCAACATTTCCTTGTACCTTCAATGTGAAGAGCCTTCCTTCTTTCTTTCCTGTAACAACTTGTTTATACCCTTGACTAGGGTCTTCAACATAAACTCCATCATTGGTGAACCTTACCTCATATCCTTTTTCCACAATTTGACCTACACTAATCAAATTCTTTGGGATTGTGGGAACATAAAGTACCTTACTCAGAAGAGTGCTTCCATCCTTAGCTTTGACTGAACCAATTGACTTTACCTTATGCTTTGTATTATCACCTGTCTGAACTGTATGATTAATTGCATTATGATCTAGGTCAGTCATCAAAGCAATATTTCCACTTAAATGATTACTACATCCTGAATCAATCTAAAACACTCTCATGTCCTCATGTGAGGTTTCACATGTATTCATAATGAGAGTCGAGTCCTCCTTCTGATCTGATGCATAGTTGTAGTAGGTGTTATTATAGGATTGGTTTTGGAAGTTTCTTCCTCCACCTCTTCCAAAAGAATTCCTACCACCTCTACCTCTGAAGTTTCCTCTCTGAAATCTACCACCTCTTGCTCTTTGATTAAAGTTCTGATAATTACTATTATTCTGATTATTATGCCAACAATCGTGAGATAGATGATTGGTCTTACCACATATCCAACAAGCTCTTGCATTATCTTTGTTGTTTCTGCCTCTTCCTCTACTTCTGCCATTTCCTTTTCCTCTTATGAAGTTTGCTTGGTTTGAAGTACCTTCTTCTTCACCTGATTGTTGCTTCCCCTTGTTAGCTTTCTTCTTGTCTTTAGAATACATTGCATGACCTGCACTCTTATCAACATCTCCTTTAATATCATTCTCAAAAGTTAGCATATGACCTAACAATTGATTCAAATCAGGAGTAAAGTGATCTAATGAAAGTTCTGTGGATAAAATGAAAGGCTTCCACTTCTCATCTCCTCTTAGCCCTGTGAGTATTTGTCTTACCAATTTGTCTTCTTCAATATCTTCATCCACTGCACCTAAAGAATCTGCAATGTCCTTCATCTTTGTCACATAATCAGAGATTGATTGTGAGGCCTTCTTCTTGAAGGTAGTAAATTCTGCCCATAGTGAAGCCTTCCTTGATTTAGTTGTGTTTTGGAAATGCTCCTCCAAAGCATTCCAAATGTCACATGCACTTTCAAGTCCTCTAATGTGAGGAAGCAAATAGTCATTGACTGCCATGTAGATTATGCTCCTTGCTTGAGCATCTTTCTTCATCCAATTCTTTAGATCTGACAATTCTTCCCTAGTTGGAACACTAGGATCTCTAAATTTAGGCTTCTCTTCTTCACCTGTAATGTAGGCTATCAAATCTTTGCTCATAAGATGAGCTTCCATCCTCATAGACCATGCAGGATAGTTCTCTCTATCCAACTTTTCAATTTGGAGACTATCTCCCATCCTTGCTTCACCTGTAGTCTCAAAACTTTAGACTTTACAAGGAATAAATGTACCTTTACTTCGAGTCTTGCTTCTTCTGATCCTTTTGATATCTTCAATGTGTCTACCTTCAAGTTTTCTTCAACCTTTATCCTTTTGCAAGATGTAAAGATTTATATTTCTGCAGTAGTCGGAGTCTTCTTCACTTCCATTTTGACACAACCTGCTCTGATACCACTGATGGAGAGTGTTAATCTCCAAAAGAACAAGTTAACCTTGAATTTAGATCACCTCTATATCAAGATCAACCTTAGACTCCACCAAATTTAGAAATCATTCACCAATTTATCAGAAGATTGATTATTCTGAAAAATTCAACTTCTTCAGAAAAGTCTGCTGCAGATTAATCACTCATTGACTAATCAATCCTGTAAAGTTTTTTATAAACCTTTGTACAACACTTCGCCTTGAGATTGCGCAACTTTACCAAGTTAAATTTCTCAAAATGATTCAGTACACACTGAGAAATGTGTGAAACACTTTACCTATGTCTAAAACAGCTTTTCTGCAATGGCGACTTTGACACCTGCAACTTCTTAACACTGGTTCTCCCAAAGTAAATCCCGTTTGATCAAGATCTTTTAGCCATAGATGGTACCTTCCAACTTAGATTTTGAGCCCTCACTTGTGTAAAACTTTACACTGTGGACTGAGCAATGACCATTTCTCTGAAGATGAAATCTGCGCCAGTTTTGACGACTCTTAGAACATTTTCACATATGAATGTTCCTAAACAAAATTCTCTCAGCCTGATTGCAATTAACCTCTCAAAATCTAGCCATAGATAGATTAGCTATGGAATTAGATACATGCAGAAGGATTTCGCAAAAGATTAAACACAGAAGGAGCAGACAGCAAAACATCGGGTGCAAGTTTTTTGATTTCTCAGAAAAATTACATCTAAGTGAGTATAGACAATTCACTCACTTTTCATGTGTCTAATGACATCTCTTACAACTGATTTCTCTCTACCTATTCTCTATTCTTCTTCTGCTCACTTTGCCCGACATTTTCCAACATATTTATAGATGAATATATACAAGTGTATGACTAGACAAAAGTATAAGTCAGCTAATGTACATATGTGTACACATCTTTGGATTCTTGAAAAATATCCTTCCTTCAACCTTCTGAATTTATTCTCCTCTTGACTTCTTGACTTCATTTCTTCATAATCCTTCAATTGATGATTGTCATGCACCAACATTCCACATTATCCCCAACCTGCGTCCACAGCACCTGATTTTCAACCCGTTGATAGCCAACATCAGATTGCTTCCATCACTCTTGACAACCAACCCCCTGCATTGTCCATCGCCCTTGATACGCCAATTCTGAATATCCCCACTTATTCTGTACCATCAGATTCCACTGCTTTATATTCTCCAGCTTCCATCCCTCGAGCAGCTTCTCCTTCCATCGCTTCACTTCCTTCCACTTCTCAGACTTCTCAACCTAATTCCCCTTCAGCTAATTACATCCACATCTTTCATCCTTCTGATTTGGATCTACAGATTCGCATTCATTTGTCGTTACCCTCTGTCGAACTAATTAGTCTTTTTTCTGAAGAAAATCTTCATAATGCGGGTCTCTAGGGATTAGCCAATGTTCTTTTGAATGACCCTACCAATAATTGCAATGTTTATGAAGCTTTTCGTCTATTTCCTCATTTCCACTCGGGCACTCTCTCTCTTCCCGCTATTGCAGAGGGTCTAGGATCCTCGCTCATCAACTTCCGTAGTCCACCTTTCTTATATTCTAGCTTGTCGCCCATTGCCACTATTGATTTTTGCCGAGAACTTTTTGACTACAACGCCAGATTTTCCATGCACATGATATCTATCCTTAATTCATTCATTTTTTTCTTTTTGCTTCATAGCTCATCCTCTTCCATCCCGTGGTCTGATATTCGAATTGTTATCCTCTTTTTTGCTTCCTCAACAGTCGTCCATACCCTTATGCTGCACTCATCTATGGATCCTTACAATTGCGGTCACATTGCCTTCGTGAGGCTCTGACTCGGGGCTCTAAATCCTTCTCCATATACTCTGCTCCATTCCTAGTTTGGATATATCAATTACCATCGCACACCTCCGTCAACCTTCATCAGTCCGATACTCCCGCTATACTTATGTCGCGTCCAATTCCACCTCCGCAAGTTAGAGCCCGACATAGCGCCGTCTGTAACTCATCCACGTCCAACCTCCCTCAATCCCCTCACATCTCGATTGACTCAGCCTCCGCTTCAACTCCTATCTCCAAACCCACTGATATCCCTTCCATTCCTTCGCAGTCTTTCTATCGTTCTCTCCGAAACTTCGAGATAATGTGACCACTCCTACCCCTGTCCTTTCTCTCCCGCCGTCTCTTCCTAGCAGCTACATCCAACCAGCCTAACCAGTACTCCCCCTCGTCCTCCTGTTCCCATTTCCTCCCCCCCTCCCACTAATGTGGCCCACACCGAACCGAGTTCATCTTCTCTTCATTCAAACATTCCCATTACGCCTGCCCCCATAGCTGAACTCCCTCATGCACCCTCATTTTTAAATCTAATCTGTGATGCCCGTGCCATTGTTATTGGCAGCACTAACGCATCCAAGATATCCTTGGATTCAGTTTCAGCTACGGCTTCCATTCATCAGCAGTACATCACAACCATAGATAACATCAATAGGATGGCCATATCTCAATGGCACTCTCTCCAAGAGTCTATAAGATTACTCAAGGAAGACAGGGATAAATATCGTGATATGGCTGATTCAGCCACTAAAGCCTTATTCGATCTCCAAAATTGCTTTTCCATGGGATTATGCGATAATGCTTCGTGTCGTCGTATTAAGCGTGAAAGGGATCAATTACAGTACAGCAATGCATTACTTCCCTTCAACTCATGCTTGAACAAGCTTCCATTCCCATTCCTCCCTCTCCCCCTCCCTCAGATACGGGAAAGAGCAACCCTCTTTCGAATAATCCTTAGCTTAGCAGTCTCCATCTTCAGGCTTCCTTCAATATGAATCCATACAATAAAGCATTCAATGCATACAATAATGTCATTTGCTCCTATAATAAATAAATTCCCTTTTTCTTTTATGTGTCTCCTATGGCTTCATTATTTTGTTGTTTTCGTGATTTCCCATTAATTGTGGTCTCTCAGGGACGAAGAGCTCATTAGGTGGTGGGCATCTGTTGAGCCGCTCATATTCAAATTGGTCAAATTCATAGGGTCAAGGTCAAAGTAAGCATAGGCAAAGTCAAAGTGTCGAAGTTCAAGGGTCAAAGTGCACAGGTAGTGCACAATTAATTATTCGTAAAGGGTAAATTGGAGAAAGTTGGATGCAGGTTACAGGGGTATTTCTCTAATTTCCCTAAGATTCAAAAGTGAAGAATTAAAGGCAAAAGGTCAAGGCATGTGAAGCGGCATTGTACGCAGAAGTGAAAATATGTCTCTTATTAAAAGTTTTTGTTTTTAAGTCTAACGTCACTATAGTACAAAAGAGGGATTCGTTGGCTACCTCCTGAAAAGACAATCTTGGGACATCAAGGCAGGACCAAGACACTTTGGCAGTTAGGAGTGTACGTGAATTGACACTCAAAGGAAGGCAAGGACTATTCTAAGACGGAGAGGTATGAGCATAGTCTAAGTGACGCAAGAGAGAGAAGTGCAAGAGACACACAATGTGTGACGCAGAGAAGTGAAGTGCAAGGTGTGCATGAAGAGTGACTAAGAAGTGTGCAGAGAAGTGCTAAGCTAGTCCCCAAAGGATCCCAAGGTCTCATTGGAGTGTGCGCGTGCCGACAGAAGGTGTCCATCCCTTCCCCTTATTGGAAGCCTGGTGCAAGGTGTGCGCAACACTACAACATATGAGGGGCATACCGACGCCGCATATACCGACGGTCATAATCGGCGTCGATATAGCCCTCGGAAAATCTCACTAAGAGATACCGACGGTCAAGTGACCGTCGGTATGACCGTTTTAAACGGATTGTCGGTGTGGCCCACAGCCATCGGTATAAGCGTCGGTATATGCGTCGATATGAGCATCGGTATAAGCGTCGGTATAAGCATCGGTATATGCGTCGATATGAGCGTCGGTATAAGCGTCGGTAACTTACTGGCAACTACCGATGCGTATACCGTCGTCCATATCGGCGCCTATACCGGCGGTGAATTTTTAAACATACCGCGAACCCGAGAGCAAAACTTCACATTTCTGCGCGTGTTTGAGTACTGTCGGTCTACTGTCGAACTTGCGCATGTGAACCTGCATTGTCTTGTGCACACACACACACATGGATCTCTCTCTCTACACGCACACACTCTCTCTCGGCTTAGCTCTCACATCTTGGTAAATGCTGTGCGTACTATTAGCATTTGTGTTTCTCTATGCTTTAGGGTTTCTAATTTCTCTTTTCGTTGATTTTGCAGAAGTTTTTTGGTGTCGATTGTTTGGAATTGGATGAGAGACGACCTACATTACGCTTTGACGACAACGATTCAAAGAGAGACATACTTGTAAGTGATTCTTTTATTCGTTATTGATAGAGAGAGAAGGAGAGAGAAGGAGAGAGAGAGAGAGAGAAAGAGAGAGAGAGAGAGAGAGAAAGAAAGAGAGAGAGAAGAGAAAGGAAGATACACATTAATTTACACATGCATACATACACACATACATGTACACACATGCATGCTTACATACACACACCTATACACACATGCATGCTTACATACACACACCTATACACACATGCATGCTTACATACACACACACATATACACATATGCATGCATACACAAACACATAAATTTACACACATGCATACATACACACACATGCATACACACATACATACACACACATATATATACATATGCATACATACACATACACACACAACATATACACACATACATACACACACGCATATATATACACATATACACACATGCATGCATACATATACACACATATAGTGGAATGCATGCATACACACATATATACACACATGCATACATACACACATATACACACATGCATGTATACATACACACACATGTATACGCATGCATACACATACACACACACACATACATGCATGCATACATACACACACGTACACACACATGCACACACATGCACACACATGCATGCCTACATACATACACATACACATACACACACATGTATACACATGTATACATACACACACACATGTATACATGCATACATACATACACATATACACACATGCATACATACACACATGTAATCCTATTTTTATTTTGAAGTTTTTGTTTTACATCAAATATATAAAAATAGGATTAGGGTTTTAGGGTTAAATATTTAAGATTAGAGTTTTAGGGTTTTAAATAGGATTAGGGTTTTAAGGTTAAATATTTAAGATTAGGGTTTTAGGGTTTTAGGTCTAGATATTTAAGATTAAGGTTTTAGGGTTTAGTATTTCAGATTTAAGTCTAAGTCTTTCTAATTAGGGTTTTAGGATTTTAATAGGTAGATAACATATATACACAAACACACATATACATATAATAGATACATACATGTAGATACACATGCATACAAAAAAATACATATTTTAGATTTAAATCTTTAAGATTAGGGTTTTAGGGTTATAACACCTACATAACATATATGCACACATACACATACACCTATAATACATATATACATGTATATACACATGTATACAGAAATATACATATTTTAGGTCTAGATATTTAAGATTAGGGTTTTAGGGTTTAGTATTTCATATTTAAGTCTAAGTCTTTCTGATTAGGGTTTTAGGATTTTAATACGTAGATAACATATATACACAAACACACATAGACATATAATACATACATACATGTAGATACACATGCATACAAAAATATACATATTTTAGATTTAAATCTTTAAGATTAGGGTTTTAGGGTTATAACACCTACATAACATATATGCACACATACACATACACATGTAATACATATATACATGTATATACACATGTATACAGAAATATACATATTTTAGGTCTAGATATTTAAGATTAGGGTTTTAGGGTTTAGTATTTCAGATTTAAGTCTAAGTCTTTCTGATTAGGGTTTTAGGATTTTAATACATAGATAACATATATACACAAGCACACATATACATATAATACATACATACATGTAGATACACATGCATACAAAAATATACATATTTTAGATTTAAATCTTTAAGATTAGGGTTTTAGGGTTATAACACCTACATAAGATTTATGCACACATACACATGCACATGTAATACATATATACATGTATATACACATGTATACAGAAATATACATATTTTAGGTCTACATATTTATGATTAGGGTTTTAGGGTTTAGTATTTCAGATTTAAGTCTAAGTCTTTCTGATTAGGGTTTTAGGATTTTAATACGTAGATTACATATATACACAAACACACATATACATATAATACATATATACATGTAGATACACATGCATACAAAAATATACATATTTTAGATTTAAATCTTTAAGATTAGGGTTTTAGGTTTATAACACCTACATAAGATATATGCACACATACACATGCACATGTAATACATATATACATGTATATACACATGTATACAGAAATATACATATTTTAGGTCTACATTAAGATTAGGGTTTTAGGGTTTAGTATTTCAGATCTAGAATTTTAAGATTAGGGTTTTAATTAAATATATATAATTAAATATATATAATTAGATATATAAAATTAAATATATAAAAATAGGATTACGTAAGAAAAAAATCTGAATATATAAATAAATATATATATAAAATAAGATAATTATATACATAAATAAATATAAAAAGAACTAGTGTTTTTTATAATTTAATTAAATATATATAATTAAATATATAAAATTAAATATATAAAAATAGGATTACGTAAGGGAAAAAATATATAGATAAAATAGGATAGCTATATAGATTAGGGTTTTAAAACTAGGATTTTAAGTTTTTTTAGGTATTTAAGTATTTAGGTCTTTAAGAGTTAGATTTTTAGGTTTAATAAAAAAAGAAATGTTCTAAAATGTCCATATTATAGCATATGGCTTCTTTGGATCCTGAAGAGAGAATGGCATGTCCTTGCAAACAGTGTGAGTATCAAATTTATCGGAAATGACGGATTTGTACTGCACATGTTAGAGAGTATGGATCCTTTGATAGGAGTTGATTGGAAAACCTACGCTATCATTCGCATGGTTCCCCAGGTGAGCAGATGGATCCAAACGACATTGCATCGGTAACATCTCGTGGACAAAAGAGAGAAAAAAAGCACTTAGACGTAGAAGCAAGCACTAATAATATTACACAGAATGAACATATGGAAGAGATGCTTGAAGCATTGTATGAGATGGACAAAGATCATGATGGTGAAGAAGGTGTCGACAAGAGTTTCATGGTCTACAGATAATGTAATGTGAGTGCCAGCTGACTCTGATGCTTGGAAGCACATAGATAGTAAGTGGCCAGAGTTTGCTAGTGAGCCTCGGTCCATACGTCTAGGCCTAGCTATGGATGGAGTGAATCCATTTGGATTACGAAGTTCTTCATGGAGCACATGGCCTGTATGTTTGGTCAATTACAATATCCCACCATGGTTGGCCACAAAGAAAGGTCATTTATTATTAGCTCTTATTGTACCAGGTAAATATAAGGTAAAAAACATGGATGTATATCTTGCACCACTTGTAGAAGAACTGCGCATTTTATGGGATGGGATCACTGTGCGTGACATGTCTCAACCTATAAGAAGACGAGACGTGCGAGCGCAAGGCATACTTATGTGGACAATGCATGATTGGCCTGGATATGGTGAATGTTCAGGTTTATCGATATCGGGTTACCATGCTTGTCCTTTATGCGGACCACGACTCAGAGCACGCTATTCCAAAGCGCTACGTAAAACTGTCTATGAAGGACATCATAGATATTTGCCTGATGGGCATGTTTTACGTGAAGGACAAATTGGTCGACAAGCGCAACACCAAATGAAAGCTAGCGATTGGAAACAACTGTGGGATTCAGAAAATCCAGTTGCTGGCATGAAACGGTTTGTCCATTTTTCATGAACTCCCTTATTGGAGTGAATTGGTGATCAATCATTTGGTAGACCCGATGCATATTTTCAAGAATGTGGGAGAGATGCTTTGGAAAACTTTGATCGGAAAGAAAGAAAGCAAAGCACAAAGGGACGACCTAGAAGATCGAGGTCGTATGCGAGAGTTGTGGGCAATTACTAAGCCCAACAGAACAGTATCGTTACCAAGAGCTCCTTGGGTGCTTCGCAGGATGGAAGAGCAACAAGTGAAGAAAACAGTTTCAGAGTTTCGTACACCTACTGGATGCATGAGATGTAAAAAGATTGCTTTCACAGGAAACAACGATCTTGCAGGACTCAAGTCTCATGATTGGCACAAGTTTTTACAGTTTGTGCTCCCTGTAGCCCTAAAAGATTGTCTTTCAGAGGATGTACGAAGAACCATTTATAAAATTAGTTCTTTAGTATGGTGGATATCTTCTAAAGAGATAAATAGAGATAGCATAGAGAGTGCGAAACTCAATGCTATCGAGGCTGTTTGTATGGTAGAGAAATACTTTCCCACAAGTATTCTCACTATTCAACTTCATTTACTGGTTCATGTAGTAAATGAAGTTGCAATAGCAGGAACTGTCCATAGTCGATGGATGTTCTTCTTAGAGCGCTTTATGAAGACATTAAAAGGGTTTGTTCGACAGAGAGCACGTCCAGAGGGTAGCATGGCAGAGGGATGGCTTGTACAAGAATCTCTTGTATTCATTACTGAGTTTCTACGTATATCGGATTCCGAAATGCCTCGCTTATGGAGCGATGATGAAGATGTTCGTCTCGTAGGCGATGAACCACAAGGTAAAGGATTGCAAAGAAAAATGGATGCAGCTTTCAGAGAAAAGGCAATGAAGTTTTGCATAGTTAACTCTGAGCCTATGCAAAAGTGGTTCGAAAGGTATGAACTTGCCAAGGAAACTAACGCAAAGGAAAGAGCTCAGTTTCGAAGAAATCGTTCCACTCGATTTTTGCCTCTTCCAGAAAATCTTCGACCTCTCCCACCTTTTCCAACGAGCAGATGGCTAGATGCAGTGGTTTCACAAGCAAAGGCAGCGGGTGAAGATATCTCTGAAGAAGAAGAAGAACTCGCAAAAGGATGTGATTGGGAGTATATCAAATACGGTACACTATGGTCTCATGGACGACACTTTTGAATCGCACGAATTGATCAAAACCGGTCTACTTTTGATAGTGGAGTGATGATGAATTTTTTGCAAAAAAGTAGAGCGAGTGCAAGAGATGATAATGCTCTAGAAGGCCAGTTAGATTATTATGGTGTGATTCAAGACATCTTGAAACTATCTTTCAGAAAGTTTGATTACTTTCTTTTTGACGTGAAATGTGTTGATATATTTAGGTAGTGATGTGTGTGAACACTCTAGGACCGCCGGGGCACTTTTTTCCCTCTTTAGGAGGTTTTTTTCCCCCAGCTTGTATATACGCCTATTGCCCTAATGGGCTACTTATCTTTGTACATTCCATAGTAATACATTCAGTATTGTGTGTTTGTGCTCCAAGCTTCTTCTTCTTCCTTGTGCTGTTTGCGTGCTTCAGCAGACGTCTATCTCCAACAATTGGCATCAGAGTAGGTCGTCGCTTCTTCTAGGGCGTCGTCGACACTCCTCCGTTTGCAGTCTCAGATTCGCTCGTTTCGGCCTCCGAACGCACTATCACAGCGCTTGTGCAGGCTATTTTGTCCTTTTGTGCCAAAGGTATATACCAGTTTCTATTTGCTAGTTTAAGCGTCTCGAAGTCTGCTACAGGTCTAGCAGAACTCGTCTGGGAAGTTCTGTTCAACTTTTTGAGATACAATCAATTTTCTGCCTCAAGGTATTCTAGTCACCGGCCATGGCTGAAAGCAGTGATGTATTCCGTATGTTGGCTGTTGAGGATAAGTTGGATGGTACCAACTACCCATTATGGGCTTATATGATGCGACATGTACTGGTTGCAAAAGGATTATGGAACATTGTGCAGGGTGTTGAAAGACGTCCCGTTACACCTGTAACGACAGGTACTGCAAATACAGGTGTTGGAGCTGATGAAGATTGTGTCGAAGATGATATTCCACAGATTCTTGTTCGTGCTGCTGTTTCTGCTGCACCTACTGCAGAGCAGATTCGTTGGGATGGCAGAGATGCCTAGGCACATGCATTGATAGCTTTGTCTGTCAAACATGCCATTATTCCTCACATTCGCTCTTGTAGAACAAAAAAGGATGCTTGGGATACACTTACCACTTTGTACCAGGCTAGGAATGAGGCTCGTGTTGCTTACCTCCGAAAACAGTTGGAGAGTGAGCACATGAATGAAGGTGATTCTATGGACAGCTTTCTTACAAAGATCAAAGACCTGAAGGAACAATTGATTTCTGCTGATGAGGTTATACCAGATAGCTCACTTGTGCAGACCGTTCTGAATGGTCTTCCTGATTCATATCGGAGTTTTGCCTCTACTCTTCGGTTGATGATGAAAGGCAATCCGAATGCCTTGTCATTTGAGGAATTAGTCTCTGTTCTGTTGCAGGAAGATCAGTCGAGGCAGAACAGGTCCATTATGCATGTTGCAGATCAAGCTTTCCTGGCTAGTCAGAAGGGCAAAGGAAAATGGAGCTCTTCTACTAGTAAGCAGAAATCTACAAATGCTGCACAATCGAAGAACCAGGATAAAGATGAGAAGAAATCAGAAAAGAAAAAATTGTTCTGCAAGTACTGTAAAGGAAATGATCATATTATAAAGAACTGTCCAAAACTGGTTGCTAAAGAGGCAAAGAAGAAAGAGGCTGGAATGGTTGTTGCAGAGGCCTCTACACCAAAAACAGAGTTTGCAAATCTTGTGCGGGAAGAAGAATGGGTGTTTACTACTGTCTGCAGTTTTGACCCATCTTCTCATGATCATTGCATGTCTGCAGTAGACTCAGATGTTTGGTACTTTGACAGTGGGGCAACCAAACATATTACCTCACAGCTCAGTTTCTTCTCTTCACTTGAGCCTAGCCCTACAGGGAATACTGTCACATGCGCCAATAACTCCTCTTATCCTGTTATGGGAGTTGGTAAGATCATTCTGACTACTGCTGATGGTAGTTCTTTCACTTTGTCAGATGCTTTATTTGTGCCAGGGATCAAAAAGAACCTGTTATCAGTTTCTGCATTAGCCAAGATTGGCTTGGTTGTGAAATTCGTTGATGACAGGTGTACAGTCCATGATCTCTCAAATGGCGATGTGATTATTGCTTCTGGCATTTTATGTCGTGGGCTGTATAAGCTCATAGACTATGAAAGATCTGTGAATGATTCAGCATGTGCAGTTCATGATTCTCAGGCTATGTTAGATGCAAAGCTTTGGCATGCATGCTTTGGTCATTTGAATTTTGCTAGTTTGTTACGCCGGCAGAAATCTGAAATTGTGTCCTCTTTGCCCAAACTTGAGGCACCTGGAAAACATGTTTGTGAAGGCTGTATTTTGGGCAAAATGCAGTGTTCTTACTTTCCAAAAGATGGTTCAGTTCGGGCTACGCAGAAATTGCAGCTTGTACATAGTGATGTCTGTGGTCCTATGCAGACACCCTCTTTTGGAAATTACCTTTACTTCGTGACTTTCATTGATGATTTTTCCAGGCATGCATGGGTATATCCACTCAAAGCAAAGTCGGAAGTGTTCATGTGCTTCAAACAGTTTTTGGTTTTGGCTGAAAATCTGTCAGCATGTAAAATGGGCACCCTCCATTCTGATCGAGGGGGGGAATATATGTCTTCATATTTTAATGCATTTCTGGCTGAACGTGGGATAAAACACCAGTGTACAGTGGCGTATACACCTCAACAAAATGGAGTTGCTGAACGAAAGAACAGGTCACTCATGGAGATGGCGAGGTGCATGGTCAAAAGTCAGGCTTTACCACATAGTTTCTGGCTTGAGGCTGTCATGTGTGCAGCATATGTACTGAACAGGTGTCCCACTAACGCGTTGCAGTCTATCACTCCATATGAGGCTTGGCATGACCACAAGCCATCTGTTGCTCATCTGCGTGTTTTTGGTTGTTTGGCATGTGCATTAGTGCCTGAACAACATCGCAGAAAATTGGATGATAAGGCAGTAAAATGTATTTTTGTTGGGTACAGTTCTGAAAGTAAAGGCTATCGTCTGTATCATCCACAGACTAAACGCATTTTGGTTAGCCGTGATGTTGTCTTTGTGGAAGATGCTATTCAGCCATTGCTTTCATGTACTAAGGAGACATCGGTTAGCTCCAAAGACATGTATGATACTTTGATGCCTCTTTTTACAGGTGGACAGGCTAGTGCTGGTCCTAATGAGGCAACTTCTCAGCCTTTGCAGGTTTCATATGATGATGCAGATCATTCCATTTCTGATGCAGATTTACATGATGCACTTGTTGATGAGAGAGTTGATATTGAGCAGGCAAAAACTATGCCAAAATGGCTGGTGCAGACTTTGCGTGACAGCAAATTAGATGCACCTTTGTCATATCGTACTCGTTCAGGCTCTCATAGTGCCTCCTTTGCATCAGATTGCTATGCTATGGCTGCATCTAGTATCTGTGATGAGAATGAGCCTGTTTCTTTTGATGAAGCACAAAATTAAGAAAATTGGATGGTTGCTATGCAATCTGAATATGATGCTATAATGAAGAATGGTACATGGTCTTTATGTGACTTGCCTCCTGGCAAGAAGGCCATTGGCACTAAGTGGGTATACAAGCTGAAGCGTAAACCTGATGGTACAGTTGACAGGTATAAGGCTAGGCTTGTTGCAAAGGGTTATGCACAGGAAAGAGGCATTGATTTTGATGAGACCTTTGCACCTACATGCCATATGACTACTGTTCGGAGCATTTGTGCACTTGCAGCCCATCATGGTTGGAATGTACATCAGTTGGACATTAAAACAGCATTTTTGAATGGTGACTTGCATGAAGAAGTGTATGTTTTTCAGCCCCGTGGCTTTGTGCAGAAAGGGCATGAAATCCAGGTTTGCAGGTTAAAGAAGGCATTATATGGTTTAAAGCAAGCACCACATGCTTGGTATGAGAAGATACATGCCTATCTGATTGCACATGGTTTTGAGAACAGTCCAACTGAAAGCACCTTATATGTTAAACGTGCTAATGATGTGCTTCTGATCATTGTTGTCTATGTTGATGACATGCTGCTCACTGGTCCTATTGAGACACATATTGCTGATTTTAAGGCTGATTTGCATGCCTCATTTGAGATGTCTGATTTGGGGCATTTGCATCACTATTTGGGCATTCAGTTTATGCACGTTGATGGTGGAATGGCTTTGTGTCAAACGAAATATATTGACACATTATTGCAGCGTTTTGGCCTTGAAGACTGTAAGCCTATTGCCACTCCTATGGAGACAGGTCTACGATTGAGTCTTCATGATGCTGGAGATGCATTTGATGCTGTTCTCTATCAGCAGGCTGTTGGATGCTTGATTTACTTATGCATTACTCGGCCAGATATTCAGTTTGCTGTCTCACAGATGAGCAGGTTTATGCATTGCCCAGGAGTCACACATTGGAAAGCGGTTAAGCGCATCTTTCGCTACTTGAGTGGTACTCGGCTACTTGGGTTGTTTTATCCCAAGGGGGGATCACTACCGCCAGATTTGCATGCTTTTTCTGACTCAGATTGGGTTGGTTGCTATGACACTCGTGTGTCCACCAGTGGTTTTTGCTTCATGCTTGGTAGCTCATGTATATCTTGGTTGAGCAAGAAGTAGCCTACTGTGGCCACTTCCAGTTGTGTGCATCACCATTGTATTTGTCTTATTATAATCAATCGAGAGAGGCTTCCAGTGTGTATCTTTCTTCTTGTCTTTCCCTTTTCTCCTACAAACACTAGAATCCCTTCTTGTCCAAGAATCCCCCAACAGGTAACTTGTGTGATTTACCAAACTGACATGCAGCACATTTCCAGATCATGTGTTGCTTGGATACATTAGGTTTCCCAAGCACACATTGATCTCTACATATTTTTTTCAAGGCTCTCTGACCAATATGCCCTAATCTCTTATGCAAGATCTCAAGCTCTGATAATGTTTGATCTTTAGTAATTGTTAAGTGCAATATTCATAGTGTCCTCAAGTTCAAATGTAAATAATCTACTTTTTTTTTCTCCCTTGGCAATTTTCTTGAATCCATGTTGGGGATCTTCCACAAATGCTCCATATTTGTTGAACCTAACCTGCAAACCTTTTTCCATAATCTGTCCAACACTCATGAGATTCTTGGTGATTGTAGATACATGAAGAACCATGCTCAATAGATTTCTATTCCCATCAGAGGTTTTGACATTTCCTACCTTGAGCACTGAATGCTTGGTGACCAGGTCACTTCCTTTGGGCATAAATATGAAGTGAGACACAACAACATCCCACAGATTCATGACCTTCTAGCCTTTGTGATCTTTGATGTGGAATTCCTTAATGTTTCAACTAATTAGACAAGCCCAAAAGTCCTTAGAGGCAATGGACCTAACAATCCACTTTCCTTACATTTGGGAGGCCATTGTTAAGGGACAAATGAGACCAAGACCCCCTTCATCTTTTTTCATGCAATAGATGCTCCAAGCCACCTTAGGGATTTTATTGGAGATTTGGGAACCTCCCCAAAGAAACCTTCTAGCTAGAGCAACAGCTTGGGCCAACTATTTTTTAGTAGGCTACCAACAAGCAAAGAAGTAAGTTAGAATAGGCAAGCTATAATGTTTTAACACAAGAACTCTTTGAGACAGTGACTACTGAAGGCCCATCCAGTGGAACACTTTCCTTTTGAATTTTTCTAAAACCCAAGACCATCTTTGTTCCAAGGAAACTTCAAAGCCCGTGAGGATACCTAATAACCTAAAGAAAGTACCTCTTTTGATAACATCACATCTTTTTTCTGCAACACATTCAAGAATAAAGTCACTAAAAGCAAAAAAACCAGTTTTCAAATGATTAATGACTGACCCATTGGCCTTACAGAACAAATCCAAACAATTAAGGAAATTTTCAGCAGACAGGTTATTAGCTTTATTGATCATGTTGGTATCATCAACAAACATCTGTAAACCAAGTTGGGAGGGGGAACTAAGAATGTCAAGTCCTTTGATGGATCCTTGTTCAAAACAGTCTTTAACAAGCCAACCAAGGGAGTCACTAGTGATAGCAAACAAAAGGGAGGCAAGGGGGCACCCTTGCCTGATGGATCTAAACAGATTAAAAGACTTAGAGAGATGCCCATTCATATCAATTCTAGAGTTAGCATTGCCAAAAAGAATTCTAGTGAATTTAATAAATCTTTTGCCAAAGCCAACATCCTCTAAGGACTAGAGAATGAAGTCCCATTCAATCCTATCATAAGCTTTATCAAAATCAACTTTGATGAAGAAAAAGTCATCTTTTTGCTCCTTAGCAAATTCAATTCCCTCCCAGATAGAAATAATAGCATCCAGAATGAACCTACCTTTAATGAAACCTTTTTGCTCAGGAAGCATGATGTTGTCCATAATGGGGCTAATTCTTTTGGCAAGAATGGAAGCAAAGATTTTATACAAAGAAGATAGACAAGAGATAGGTCTCCAGTTGTTGAGATCATCCTTGGAGCCTTTTTTGTGGATCAATTTAATCACACCAGAATCGATAAAGGTAGAAAGACTCCCCCTCCTAATGGCTTCTTGCCACACCAAGAGAATAATGGGCACAATGAAATCAACCAGTTCCTGAAAAAATTCATTAGGAATACCATCATGCCGAGGAGTTTGGCCGAGTTTCAATTTAGTAATGCTTTCTCTAACCTCACTCGTAGAGAGGGGCAGGTCCAAGATGGAAGCCAGGGCCTGAGAGACCATTTTCCTTCTCTTTAAGACTATAAAATCCTGGGCTCTCTGGATGTTCCCCCCCTCTTGGGAGGCATAGAGAAAACATTGGTAAAGAATCTCACAACCTCTTCTAAATTCTCTTTGAAAGATAAGGCATAATCACCAGAGCATTTCTTAAGTAAAGGCACAAAATCCTTGGCTTTCTTTTTCTTCATGAGCTCAAACATGTGCTTATTGGGTTTTTCCACTTTACCAGCACAAAAATCTGTTGAGGAAGCAAGAGCACCACTAGCAAGATAATAATCTTCATATCTAAGTCTATTCTGGAGATCATAAAACTTCTTGTTTTTAGAATAAGTGTCCAAGTCATTATGCTCAGCCTATCTATCTCTTTAAGGGTCATCATCCTTCTTTTGAATCTGATGCTTTTAAATTTATGCTTGTAATGACAGAGAAGTTTCTGAATGTCTTTGATAGATCTTTCCCAAGCCACAAAGGGTTTAAGGCTGAGAATGTAAAATTATCTAGAAAGAATACTCATAATCTGCTCTCTTATGATGGGGATCTTAAGTAAGGAGGCATCCAGGTGAGTCCGACTAGCCCTCCACATTGGAGCATTCATATACATCTTTAGAACAAGGGGCAAATGATCATACATGACAAGAGACCTATCAGTAGAACATGAGTGATTCCACATACCTTGAAATCTGTTAACACACATATACCATCTATCAAGTCTAGCAAATAGGGGATTATCAACATCCTTATTAAACCAAGTATGACCAATCGAGGAAGAGCAGTCAATAAGATTAAGAGTGGAAGTCATATTGAACCAACAACATTTTTCTCTACCCTGCAGAACATTGTCAGGATCACCCTTGCTATCATCGGAGTCAAAGACCATGTTTAAATCACCAACCAAAATAACCTCACCAGGCAGGGAAGACAATTCAGACCAACAGACATATCTGTCATTAGTATTATTTGTTGCATACACACTAACAATGGTAAATTTTAAAGGGAACTTACATTTGATAGCAATCCATTGGAAAGTATCACTCACAATCACTTCATCAACTATGTGAGCCAGGTCATGGAGAATACCTATAGAAGCACTACCCTTACCTTTAGTGTGAAGAGTAGAAAACCACTTATGCTTAGTAGAAGCAATATTCAGATTGGTCTCCAAGTTAAAGCCATTGATTTTGACTTCCTGCAAGCAAATGATGTCAGGACGGGAGGAGGATTCTTTGAGCCAGTTATTAAACATCTTGCCACGGACCGTGTCTGTTAAGCCTTTAATATTGAAAGAAATAATTTTTAGAATATCCATAAGAGAAAAAATAGAGAGGGCAAGGCAACAACACAATAATTTTAAAGCAGACCAAAACCCTATCATTTCCTAAGGTTTTCGGGAGGCTTAATAGTTGAACTAGATACTCTAACAACCTCTTTCCTCTTACTCTTGCTTTTACCATTACTAGTAGGATTAGGGGTAGGTTCAAGACTCATCTCCACATGTGTAGCAACATTTTGTTTAAACTAAGAAAGATTAAAATTTTCGTCAATATCATTGAGCTGAGAAGCTAGAACCTTATCTTCGTGATTATCAGAGTCAGAATCTTCTTCAACTGAAGAGGTGTGATGAGAAGTGTGGCCTAGAGGGAGAGGATGTCCTCGGGGTCCGTTGTCAGTAGGTTGAACTTCATCCTTGAAAGTATGCTGATCAGATAGGTCATAATCCTAGGAGGGGCTTTTTTTTGGGAACAAGTTGATCAGAATCCTTAAAATCCCCCGGGGGGTCTTGAGAGTTTTCCTCAATAACAACAAAGGGGTTACTAATGTTATGTAACATGAGATTATTTTTGTTCATGCCAAAAGCAGCTTTCTTTCTATTTTTAGACATCACTTTCTTAAAACTATTTTCAAGATTATCCACATTGCCTTTCGTATGAAGGTTTTCTTGGTTTTTACTAGCAGCAGTGTTGCGATCAATCCTGGAAGTCATAAGGGGACAGTCTTTAATTAAATGTCCTTGCTTGAGGCAGTTAAAACACATATTTGGAAGGTTTTTGAATAAAAACTTTTGGACATGAAGGCTTGTACCATCATCTTCAATAGCGATGGAGGTTTCTAATTCCTTGGATATGTCGATTTCAATTAATATTTGCGGGTCCCATTTGGGATTGAAATCGTTCCTCTGTTTCTGCCCCATAACTCTCCCAAGGATTTTTCCTAGATGGCCTATCCAAGGATAATACTCTATGGGGAGGTCGGGAAACTCAATCGAGACTGGTATCTTTGTGGATTTGGGCTCCCTAGGGTTGAAGCCTAGTTGCCACTTAAATATGGTAAGAGGGGAGTTCCTAATAAGCCAATATCCTTCAGAAAGGACTTGAATGGCATTTTTGGCGTCACAAAAAAATACAAAGAAATTATTCGACAGATATTGGACGTGATTGACATGCAAACCTCTACTCTCCCAATTACTCTTGATCCAACTTTTAAGCACTTCTTGTGCACGTCTCGGCCCATGGCAAAGCCCCACAAGGACCTTTTCATACAAATGATTTTGCCAGTTATTGAGGGAACTTCTCTCTATGACAAGTTTCTTCTAATTTTCGTCGTCACTGTGGACATTGAGAAAATTAGCTTGAGAGTTATGTAGGTGAAATTGTTTTGAGTTGTCCTTGACATCGACGTTTTGTTTCCCCTTATTAACATGATTAGGGTTAGGGTTACTTGACAGAGGATGCATGTCAAAAATAGAGGTAGGGAAGCGTGGAGGAGCCTGAGCCACCTGAGAGTACGACTTCCCCTCATTGGAAGGAAGAGCAGCAGCATGATTCCATCCCATAGTTGCGCCTGTAGGTGATTCATGTCTCTCACATTCCGAACTAGGAACTTGATGCTCAATATTAGACGAACTTGACGCCCAGATACCCGACGCCAGGCTCAGGCTGTTCCGTTGAGTGGTGTATCCATTCCGAAGAGCTTCTTAGAGTGCCATCCCTCCTCTAGATAGGGGAGCAGAGGAAGCAAGCGATGCCCTCAGCAGACGCAGAGAAAGTGCACACAAACAGTGGCACCCAACCGCGAGGGAAGAAAGTACTGAATAATCGCTAGAGAGAGCACGCAAGAAACCCTAACTCGCAAGCCTCAGAATCCATTGTACACCTATTATTAATACAATCCCCTTTTTATTTCTACTAAAAAATCAGTAATATGTAAGACAAGCCATAAAAATGCCTGTCATAAAAAAAACATTAAGTGTGCCTCACACATGTCAAGATACAGTAAGGTACATCAGCGGTGAAAATGAATTCCGCACGCATAGCGAAGAAAGTGTGATCAGCATGGCTCTTTCATCATTCACAATCGTCGTGTGCGGGACTCCGCGCGATACGTTCATCCTGCAGTCGTCGGGCAGGGCAGCGAGAGTAGTGTCATCTTCATGACCATGAGACAAAGTCATGGAATTCTGATCTCCTGACGCCAAGTCCGTGGACCGTAACCCATCTCTTTGTGCAGCACCAATATAGTCGCTGTATTTATCACTATGATTAATGGGTATGGAGCTTTGAGCGCGCTGCGCCACGCGAGCTTTGACAGAGACCAATGTCACCCATCTCTTATATCGAGCGCTGGCTCCTGGGACCTGAAGCTGCGCGTCGGCATTAAAATCTATGCTACAGACTCAATCTATGGCAATGCTCACGGTATTTTTCCACGCCCCGCATGCCACATGGGAGTCTGGATATCATGATAAGAGAAGCGTAACGCGTTTTTCGTTGTTCCATATGCGGTCATCCTCAGTATGTACGTTCAGAACTCCCAATATTTATCATCTCCTTACCAGTGACAAGTTACAACATCCCAGGACCCAGACAATGGACATTGAGCGACCTTCGGAAGGACGCTTCTCTCTCTCTCTCTCAATGGGGAGTGTGGACTGGGTCCGTCACTTGCAGGATAGGCCCATCTCTGAGTCCTGACAGGCTGACACTCGACAACAGCAGAAATCTTTTCTGCATCGTCAACCGCCATGCATGTTGCGGCTCGAGTGCCAAGTTCCAACATAGAAGTGAGAGCTTTCTTAGAATCCATAAGGAGGCAAGCTCACATATATGCATCTATGACGAATCAGATCCATCCATAAGGAGGCAAGCTCACATAGAATCCATAAGGAGGCAAGCTCACATATGCATCTATGACGAATCAGATCCATGCTTTATTAAAGTCCGGGAGAATAGGCTAAGGCCGAACTTCCTTTTATTAAAAAAAGAAAACTCACAGATGCATCTATGAGGATCCATGCTTTATTCGGTACATACCATAAGCTGTTAGCGTATTCGTGGATTTAAAATGGCGACCTCGCCCATCAGCTTTCAAGTCGATACGCTGTTAGCGTATTCGTGGGTTTAAAATGGCGACCTCGCCCATCAGCTTTCAAGTCGATGATTCCTTTCCTCTCGAGCGCGTAAATTGTAATACCCTTGAAGTTCTTGTTTGAATACAGCTTTCTCCGATCTCAACTGGATAAGTTTTTTTTTTTTTGAAACAACAGGAAAACAGAGTAAATTAATGGAAAAAATTACATTCTATAGAGGGAAACAGAGATCCCACCACAACACAGGCACAAAACCAAGCTTGACAAAGTTACAAATTGAGGACCATAATGAATCTATCAAGGGTCTTTAGGGAAACTTTTAATGGCCTGTAAACTTTGAATACGAGTTAAATACAGAGTTTTCCTAAGAGAACATAGGAAATTCTTCTTTCCATTATTGAAAAGTGTTTGATTCCTACTAATTCAGATGTGCCACAGGATGTGGCCCCTCCATAAATTCTAGAGGACCAAATCAAAACTATTACAACATCCAAGAATGATTTCTTTGAGACCAAGTTGAGGGACCTTCTTGATGCACAGGATGGGGTCCAACACCTTCCAATATCTCTTCGCATGCCAGCAATTTATAAAAAGGTGGGCCAAATCCTCTTCCCTGCTACACAGTGAACAGATTCCATTACTATATTTACTCTCTTAGCCTTGCTGCTAGTCCATAGCCCATTATGCAGGATCAGCCATTCCAAGTAGGAATGTTTGATGTTATAAGGGAAAGCCCAAATTGCTTTGAATCTATATCTCCATTGGTTGGCAGACCATTTGCAACCCCATCTGAGATTAAGTTTGTGAGTTAGACAGAGAATAGTGCCCCTATTGAGTTTGAAGCATTGCCACATGTCTCTTGCCACCTCCCCAAGTTGTATGTTTCCTAACCTGCAATCCTCCATCTTCAGCTTCAAGAGATTCTTCATTTCCAATAGCATCTGCAAGTAGGCAGGGGACAATTGTGTCAGACCAAGGATAAAATCATCAAATACCAGCTGACCTGAGTTGAAGAACCATCCCCAACTTTTGATCCCAAACTTAAAACATTTATGTTCTCTGATATCTATATGTCTGTTGTTCCACAGAGCAATCCACCCCAACCAAGGAGATTCCTGCAAGAAAAAGTTAAGGTTAGTTGTAAAATTGGAGTTTGGAGAAAAGGAGTCTTTAACCTTCATCCACACATTCCAAATCCTGCAAGAAAGTAAACTGCCAACAACAGGGGTAAAGGTGGAAGGGGAGACCACAATGTCCCACAAGTGATTATTGGTACAAGCTTTATAGCCCTTGACATAAAATTTATGAGTGCTTCTTTTAAGAAGAACGTCCCATATATCATGAGAACTTATAGCTCTAAAAATCCATTTAGCTTCCAGATTCTCAGCCATTTTGATTGAGAAGATAATAACAAGCCCTCCTTCATACTTGGGAAGGCATCAGGGCCTCCAAGCTACCTTGGGGACTTTAATGACCTATTCATTTCCTCCCCACAAGAATCTTCTGGCAAGGGCTATGACTTGTTTCGATTGACCTTTGGAGGGACTCCAACAGCCCAAAAAATACACCATGGATGGGAGCAAGTAGTGTTTCAAAATAAAGCATCTGTGAGATAGAGAGCCATACACATTATACCACCTGAACACTTTTTTCTTAAATTTATCAAGGACCCAGTCCCGCCTTTGTTGCATAGTGACATTGAATCCCATAGGGATACCCAACAGCCTAAAAAGGGCATGATCCTACAAAATGAGACAACCATTGTTAACAATGCAACTGGGAATAACATAGTTAGAAGATCTGAAACCAGTTTAGGAGTAATTTATGTGAGATCCACTAGCAAGGCAAAAAGTCTTCAAACAATCAAGAAAATTAACCGCATATTTAGGATCAGCAAGAGTACACATATTAGTATCATCTGCAAACATCTGAAGCCCAAGTTGATGATTGGAATTGGGAATGGGAATTCCTTTGATATTTTCTTTGGACATTTCATGATTGACCAACCACCCAAGAGCATCACTTGAGATGGCAAAGAGGAGGGGAGCCAAGGGGCAACCTTGCCTTATGGACCTAGCAATTTTAAAAGGGGGGAAAGATCACCATTCAAAGAAACTCTAGACCAGGCATTTCCTAATATAGTACTAACATACTTTATGAATTTTTTCCCTATTCCAATATCATGGAGAGACTGAGAGATGAAATCGCACTCAATTCTTTCATAAGCCTTATCAAAATCAATTTTGAACAAGTAGAAATCAAGATTAACCTCATTAGCGTACTCAAAACCTTCCTAGAGAGAAATGATGGCATCAAGAATATATCTTCCTTTGATAAAAACCCTTTTGCATGGGTACAATGATCTTGTTCATAATTGGGCTGAGCCTTCTAGCTAAGGTAGAAGCAAAAACCTTGTAGACTGAGTTGAGGCAAGTAATGGGTCTCCAATTATTGAGATCCTCCTTAGGGACCTTTTTGTGAATGAGCCTAATAACCCCCATGTTCATATCAGAAGAAAGGGTACCTTTCCTAGTGGCCTCTTCCCAGATCTCCAGAAGGTAAGGGGTAAGAAAATCCTTGAGCCCCTTAAAAAATTCATTAGGAATCCCATCAATACCATGAGACTTACAGGGTTTCAACTTATCAATGGTTTCTTTAGCCTCACCAGTAGAGAGGGGCAGGTCCAGTAAAGCAGCCAGTCCCTGAGGGAGAGTTTTCCCCCTTATGGAAGCAATGTGGGCCCTAGCTCTCTAGATGCCCTCCCCCCTCTTGGGAGGACTAGAGAAAACATTTATAAAGAAGATAGAAGCCTCTTGTAAGCACTCCTCCATGTTAATATCAGTCCCACCATTTTTCTTAGTTAACATAGGAATGAAATCCTTGTTCTTCTTTTGTTTCAAAGGCTCATACATATGCTTATTAAGTCTATCCATATTCCTTACCCAGAACCTTTTGGAGCTGGCAAGAGACCAGCTAGCTTCCAGATACTCCTCACATCTAAGTTGGTGCTCAATGGGCTCCACACAAGGGTTATTAGGAACATAGTTTTTTTAGGGCATCCATAATTTTCTCCTTCCTAAGAGATCTGACCTTAATAACTTTATCTTTATAAAAGGCAAAATTTTTTGAATATCCTTCACAACATACTCCCAACTCTTGAGAGTTGAAGTATTGTGAGAAAAATGCCAACAAATGGCCAACTTGACCTGTCTGATTATCGAGGGAAGCTTAAGAAGTCTAGCATCAAGGTGGGGCCAGCCAACTCTGAAAGACTTAGAGTTCCTCTTAAGGGTCAAACTAATAGGTTTGTGGTCTGAAAACATGAGGGTTTGGTCAATATCAGCATCATTTCCCAAACATTTCTACCAAAGGAGCAATTGATGTAACACCTATCTAGTGTAGCACCCAGGGCCTTCCCATTAGGTTGTCTATTATGCTAGGTGATACCAGTATGCTCAGAGTGGTCAATCAAGTCATGATGATGACAAAGAGAAAACCAGCAAGACTTCTCAAAACCATAAATGCAGGAACCTTTTTTGTTAAGTCTATCAGCAATATTAGTAACCATGTTGAAACATATATTACCTTGAATGAGCTTCAATTCCTCCCAACATTTTGCTTCTCATATGTATGCAGTTAGAAGCATACAGACTGACAATACTCACATTCAAAGGAGAATCAAGGGAGATAACCACCCACTGATTGGATAGGCTTTTAGATGTCCCCTTGGTGAGATGACTCAGCCTCGGGTTAATACCAATAGCAGCACCACCTTTACCATGGATATGGTTAGTAAAATACCACAAAAAATTGAAAGTCGATCATTTTTTAATGAGATTCTAGCTTCTGACCTCTAATCTTCAATTCTTGGAGACAAAGAAAATCAAGGGACTTGAAGAGATTCTTCATCCAACAATTGATAACTTTTTCTCTGATAGGATCACTCAAACCCTTAGTGTTAAAAGAAATTACATTAATCAAATCCATGACAGAAAGAGGAAAAAGAAAACCGAAAAGACAATTAAATTTTTGAGGTCTTGCTAGGTTGCAAACTAGAACTTGAGGTCCTCATCCCTTCTTTCCTTTTTGACTTGCCTTGCAGCTTGACCACAATGTCGTTTACCTTATTTTGGGACGAGGGAGAGTCTACTTCATTTGGAGCCTCATGAGCCAATTGTTCAAGAAACTTTGCATCAACTTTGTTAATTTCTTCCATGATAGTATCATCATTATTTTCTATTGAATACCTCTTATTGGGATTCTTTTTTTTTCCACTACCTGCCAACCTTTGGAATTGTCAGAATTAGCTACCACCTGAGTTTTAGAAGAATCCAATAGAATCTCTTCACCATTTTGATTCACTGGACAATTTTCCTTATCTGCTTCCCATTCCTCAATGAAGGAGTGATTAGAAACTTCAAGAGGGACACTATAGGGATGAGAAAACTTACCTGTTTTCCTTCTTAGTGGTTTAGGGTTGGCTTTTTTGACATTTTGAGTAATAGCCGGAACACTAGGAGTGGACTTTATGGAAGAGGCACCTTGGGTATCAACCTCATGAACTAGAGAATCCCCTTTGGGGTCAGAAGAAGTATTCTTAAGCAAAGGACAATCTTTGATTAGGTGACCCTGATTAAGACACTTGAAACACGCATTAGGAAGGTTCCTATAAATGATCTGTTGTTCATGTAAAAATAAACCATCTGAATCTTTGATACGAATGGATTGTTTGATTGGCTTGGACACATCTATCTCAATCATTAATTGAGGATCCCATTTAGAGTTGATCCCACCTGACCTAGCTTTCTGCCCTAACACTATCCCATACATAGACCCTAATTTATTTAGCCAAGGATAAAAATCAACCGGGAGATCTGGGAAATCCACCCTGATTGGAAGCTTAGTAGGCTTGGGCCCTTTAGGGTTAAACCCCATATGCCATCTGAGAAAAGAGATGGGAACATTTCTAACAAGCCAGTGAGATTTTGTAATAACTTTCAGAGTGTTGTTCTAATCATCAAAAAAGAACAAGTAATAGTTATTGGGCATGTATTGAACCTGCTTTACAAACAAACCCCTAGTCTCCCAGTTAGCTCTAATCTAGTTCCTGACATCTTGAGCACATCTCGGCCCATGATAGAGTCCTATGACCACTTGTTCAGATAACTGAGCATGCCACTTGGAAAGGGAGGTTTTATCAATAATAAACTCTTCCTCTTCCGTTAGGTCTTGAACCCCTACATTAAAGAAATGAGGGCTATCCTCTGCAGGACCTTTTCCTTTCTCTGTTGTAGAGTGGAAATAAGGAGCATGATTCATACCTTGGGAGGATTTGACAGGGAAAGCATTACCAAGTCCACGGAGAAGACTGTTCTTATTTTGCATAGTCGAGGATAGGACTTTAGCATCTGAAACTTGCTGCATGTATGACGTTTCCGATGATTGAGTGAGATCTGCATAAGATTTTGAGGATAAACATTTGAAGACCACGTCCTCGAGTGACATACTCTCCCTCTTGCGAGGGATAACAAGGAGGAAGTGGGCACCTAGGGCTGACCCAAAGGGAGGGAGTCCGCAGGGCAACAATAGGAGAAACCCTAGTGAAGACCAATAGGAGAAACCCTTAAAACCTAGTGCATGACTTTTTGTGTCTTCAATTGGATAAGTATATCTGAATGCATGCATTATATTTTGAACAATTTTCTATTTAGATATGCTTTTAGATTAACACTGATCATTGACGCTTGTCAAGATTTTGAGTCAAAATTTTACAATGGAGACAAAACAGTTCGAGTTGCATTCTTTTTTTGAGATAGCAGAAAGGGAAGATTAATTAATCAAAAAATTACAAAGTCTACAAGGAAGCAGAGATCCCACTAGCCACAAGGACACCGAGCTTAATAGGACATACCCCAAGAAGCCACAAATATCATGAGTCCTTAATACAGAACACCATCAAGAATCTTTCCCTAGAATACAATGATAAAAGTATATCTCTCCATCTCTTAGGAGGATAGTTCATGAGGACAAGAATGGAGTTCTGAGGGAGTCTTTTTATGGACAGAAGACTCTTACGCCCATAATCCAGAAGGGCTTTCCTAAGAGGAACCAAGAAGTTCTTCTTCACATTTGTAAATTGTCTTTGATTCCTGCTCATCCATATATGCCAAAGGATGGCCCCCCTCCAGATATTCCACAACAAGAGATCCAAGTTGTTGCAGCAACCAGGAAGGACTTCTCTGAATCCAAGTTGAGGTAGGTTCTTGTATTTCAAGATGGGATCCACAATATGCCACAAACTCTTAGCATGCCAATAGTTCATGAATAGGTGGGCCAAATCCTCTTCTCTACTACACATTGTACAAATTCCACTACAAACATTAATCTTCCTTGCCCTGCTACTAGTCTAGCCCATTATGCATGAGAAGAGGATTGTTTGATGTTGTAATGGAAGGCCCATATAGCTTTAAATCTATATCTCCATTGAAGGGTAGACTAGTTACATCTCCATCTGGAACTGAGTTTATGGACAATGCAACTGATGGATCCTCTGTTTTGTTTGAAGTTATTCCACATATCCTTGGCAATATTTATTAGATGCAAGTTGGAGGTATTGCTCTCCCTCATTTTTTCCTTCAAGATACTCTTGAGATCCAGGATCATTTGTAAACAAGCAGAAGACAAGTCAATACATTCCATAATTTCCTCATCAAGAAGTAACTCACCTGATTGGAGGAACCAAGTCCAGTTTTTGTTCTCATACTTATAGCATTTATGTTCTTTTATACCAATATTTTTTTTGTGCCAAAGAGCTAACCATCCATGCAAAGGGGACTCCTGAAGAAAGAAATTGATGTTAGTTGTGAAATCACTTTTGGGAGAATAAAAGGATTTTACCTGCATCCAACTTCTCCGAAATCTGCAGGATAGAACACTTTGAATAGGACAGAAAGATAGAGGGGAGACCACTATGTCCCATAAATGGTTACTGTTCCAATACTTATAGTTCTTAAGATAAAATCTATGAGTATTTCTTTTTAGGAGCAAGGCCCAAATATCTATGGATTTAATACATCTAAAGACCCATTCGGCAGATAGATTTTCGGCCATTTTGATGGGGTTGATGATACCCAAACCACCCTCATTTTTGGGAAGATATAATATATTCCAAGCAACCTTAGCGACTTTGAAAACCTGCTCATTTTCACCCCAAATAAACCTCCTAGCAAGAGCAATAACGCGTTTCAATTGAGCTTTGTATGGCATCTAGCAACCTAAGTACTACACCAATGAAGGCATAAGATAATGCTTAAGAACAAAAGATCTATGAGACAAGGAAGAAGAACACATTATACCACATGAAAACCTTTTTCTTGAATTTATCACATATCCACTCCCATCTTTGTTGCATAGAGACATTAAAACCCATAGGAGTCCCCAGATGCCTGAAGATGACCTTTTCCTGCAAAATGAGACATCCATTTCTAGCAATACAGTCAGGAACCACACTATTGGAAGCTCCAAAACCGGTTTTGGAATGATTGATATGGGATCCACTCGCTAAACAAAAAGTCTTCAAACAGTCCAGAAACCTATCAACAAAAATAGGGTAAGCTAGAGGGCACATGTTAGTGTCATCAGCAAACAACTACAATCCAAGTTGTTTGTTAGAGTTAGGGATGGAAATACCTTTCATATTTCCTAAGGACATTTCATGATCCACCAACCATCAAAGAGCATCACTGGATATGGATAAAAGGAGGGGAGCCAAGGGACAACCTTGTCTAATGGATTTGCAAATTCTAAAGGGGGAGGAAAGGTGACCATTCATAGACACTCTGGACCAAACATTACCAAAAAGGGTGCTAACATACTTGATAAACTTTTTACCAAGTCCAATGTCTTGAAGGGATTGCAAAATCAAATCCCATTCAGTTCTGTCATAAGCTTTATCAAAATCAATTTTGAAGAAGTAATAATCTATGTTTCTTTCATAAGCATAGTCAAGGCCTTCCCAAATAGCAATGATGGCATCTAGGATGTACCGACCTTTAATGAACTTCTTTCGCATAGGTAACATAATTTTGTCCATAAGAGGCTAAGTCTTCTAGCAAGAATGGAGGCAAAAATCTTGTACAAAGAATTTAGGCAAGTAATAGGTCTCCAAGTATTAAGATCTTCATTAGGGCCTTTTTTGTGGATAAGTCTAATGACCCCAGTGTTGATATGAGCACCTTTCCTAATAGCCTCTTCCCAAATCACTAGAAGGTAAGGGGTTAGGAAGTCTTTGAGTTCCATAAAAAATTCATTAGGAATCCCATCAATACTATGAGTATTTCTTTTTAGGGACAAGGACCAAATATCTATGGATTTAATACATCTAAAGACCCATTCGGCAGATAGATTTTTGGCCATTTTGATGGGGTTGATGATACCCAACCCACCCTCATTTTTGGGAAGATATAATATATTCCAAGAAACCTTAGCGACTTTGAAAACCTATTCATTTTCACCCCAAATAAACTCCTAGCAAGAGCAATAACGCGTTTCAATTGAGCTTTGGATGGCATCTAGCAACCTAAGTAATACACCAATGAAGGCATAAGATAATGCTTAAGAACAAAAGATCTATGAGACAAGGAAGAAGAACACATTATACCCCATGAAAACCTTTTTCTTGAATTTATCACATATCCACTCCCATCTTTGTTGCATAGAGACATTAAAACCCATAGGAGTCCCCAGATGCCTGAAGATGACCTTTTCCTGCAAAATGAGACATCCATTTCTAGCAATACAGTCAAGAACCACACTATTGGAAGCTCCAAAACCGGTTTTGGAATGATTGATATGGGATCCACTCGCTAAACAAAAAGTCTTCAAACAGTCCAGAAACCTAACAACAAAAGTAGGGTAAGCTAGAGGGCACATGTTAGTGTCATCAGCAAACAACTGCAATCCAAGTTGTTTGTTAGAGTTAGGGATGGAAATACCTTTCATATTTCCTAAGGACATTTCATGATCCACCAACCATCAAAGAGCATCACTGGATATGGATAAAAGGAGGGGACCCAAGGGACAACCTTGTCTAATGGATTTGCAAATTCTAAAGGGGGAGGAAAGGTGACCATTCATAGACACTCTGGACCAAACATTACCAAAAAGGGTGCTAACATACTTGATAAACTTTTTACCAAGTCCAATGTCTTGAAGGGATTGCAAAATCAAATTCCATTCAATTCTATCATAAGCTTTATCAAAATCAATTTTGAAAAAGTAATAATCTATGTTTCTTTCATAAGCATAGTCAAAGCCTTCCCAAATAGCAATGATGGCATCTAGGATGTACCGACCTTTAATAAACTTCTTTCACATAGGTAACATAATTTTGTCCAAAGAGGCTAAGTCTTCTAGCAAGAATGGAGGCAAAAATCTTGTACAAAGAGTTTAGGCAAGTAATAGGTCTCCAAGTATTAAGATCTTCATTAGGGCCTTTTTTGTGGATAAGTCTAATGACCCCACTGTTGATATGAGCACCTTTCCTAATAGCCTCTTCCCAAATCACTAGAAGGTAAGGGGTTAGGAAGTCTTTGAGTTCCATCAAAAATTTATTAGGAATCCCATCAATACTAGGAGATTTACAAGGTCTCAATTTATCAATGGTTTCTTTAATCTCACAGATAGAGAGGGACAGGTCCATGATAGGGACCACTCCCTGAGGGAGAGTTTTCACCTTTTTTTTAAGAAGTGGAGGCCCTGTCCCTCTAGATATCCTCCCCCCTCTTCAGAGAACTAGAGAAAACATCCATAAAGAAGCTAACAGTCTCCTGTAAGTTCTTCTCCATGTTGATAGAAGTCCCACCATTTTTCTTAGAAATCAAAGGAATATAGTCCTTATTCTACTTTTGTTTGGTCAGTTCATACATAATTTTAGTAGGTCTATCCACTTTCCTAACCCAAAACTTTCTGGAGTTGGCAAGAGACCAACTAGCTTCTAGATTTTCTACACATCTATACTGATTTTGAAGCTCAAGAGGATCCTTAGTTGGGTTATTGAGGTGGAACTCATCCAAAGCTTCCAAAAAATTCTCCTTCCTATGAGCTCGAATGGGTTTGAACTTATTCCTATAGAAGGTGAAGATTCTTTAAATCTCCTTGATAGAATTTTCCCAAGACTATATGGTAGTATCCTTTTGGGAGAAGTGCCATCTAATAGCTTTTTTGACATGATTGACAACGTCTGAGGGAATCTTAAGAACTCAAGCATCAAGGGGCCATCCAACTTTGCAAAATTGAGAGTTCCCCTTAAAGTTCATAATAACATATTTCTGGTCCAAGAGCATACGGGTAGGGTCAATGCTAGCTCTAATTTCCCAAAAATCATGAGCAAAGGTAGAATTACTATAGCATCTATCCACTCTAGCACCTAGAGCATTAACATTAGCTTAGTTATTATTCCAAGTAACTCTAGTGACCTCAAAGAGGTCAATGAGATCATGATGGTGATACAAAGAAAACCAAGCAGACTTTTCAACACCAAATAAACAAGAACCTTTACCATTAAGTCTATCAGAAATCTTAGAAACCATGTTTGAAATCTCCAATAAGGCAAATGTTATCTTTAAGGGATCTTAGCTCTTCCCAACAATTCTTTCTAATTTGCCTATAATTAGAAGCATAGAGACTAACAACATACACATTAAAAGGAATGTCTATGCAAATAGCAATCCATTGATTAGAGGGACTTTTCAATTTATCCGTAACAAGATGATTCAAGCAAGAAATAATAACCATAGCAGCACCTCCTTTCCCCTAGTGGTGATATGTAAAATACCAAACATAGTAAGCATGAACCATTTTTAAGTTGGATTCAAGTTTTGACCCTCCTAGTTTCAGCTCTTGAAGGCAGATAACCTCAAGAGGCTTGGAGAAATTTTTAATCCAGCAATGAAGAATCTTAGCCCTAACACGATCAGTCAATCCTTTAATGTTTAGAGAAATTATATTAAAGGAATTCCTAAAAAAACAATAGAGGAAAGACAAGACCAAAGGAACATCATAACCTTGTTGATTTTCAAGGCTATAGTTGAGAACCTAAAGTTCTCAATTTTTCTTTCCTCTTTGGATTTTTGTGTATCCTTGTGATGATTTCAGTTACCTTATTCTGGGCCTCATCATCCAGAATTTCTTGAGGCATATTATCAATTAGTTCTCAATCCACCTTGTTGACTTCAATCATAAAGACATCAGCATTTTCCATAGGAAGATACCTATTATTAGCAGAGAGAAAGCCCTTCTTTTTGGACACTAGCTTCCACCCATAGGCAATGTCAGTATGCTTTTTAGTTTGAAGCTCGGGGGAGCCAACCACTTCCTCATCAACAGGAACGTTATAAGGAGAGTTTTCCTTATCATCTTCTAGATCCTCAAATAAAGAGTGGTTAGAGTCTTCAAGCAAAACGCTGAAAGGATTAAAAGTTTTTACCTGATTTTTTCTTATTTTGTCTTGGTATGCTCCTTTTGGCCACTTGGGGAACATTCTAAGGGATGGCAAGGCTCTTCTTCACAATATCCTCTTTGTTGTTCACCACAGTGCCCGAATTGTTCAACGCATTGTCAGCTTTAGGAGTGTTTAGTAGAGGACAATCCTTAATGAGATGGCCTTGTTTAAAACATTTGAAACAAGCATTCAACAAATCCCTCTAGATAATTGGTTGTTCATGTAGGAAAAGACCTTCAGAATCCTTTATCTTGATGGAATTTTTAATAGATTTGGAGACATCAATCTTACAGATAATCAACAACACAGAAAGACACAGAATAACTCAGAGTTCTCAAACACACCACGAAAACTACACAGACTTCATCAACCAGACAAACAGTCTGGCGACTCCTCTGGTCATCCCCGAAAGTGTCTTTTCATTGCTTTATAAATGAATACAACATCTATGCAACGACCTTTCGGTTCGTGCAGAATATGAAAAAGAGTCAGGCTTTACAATTGCCAATCCGACAGCTTACACTGGCATGCACGATGGACTTGAACCTGCAGGTATAAAAAATTATTATGACTCATCAACTATACCTTCTAGATACATAGTTCTAGCTAACCTGAAAGTCCGGGCAAGTTTCTTCTTCAATGACTCTAACATCTGCTTCAAAATTTCTGGTTCTACGAGCTGAGCATCTGTCCGTACTGAACTTAAAGAAATAACTTGGCTCATTAAACTCTGTGCTTGTGTCTGCAAAAAAGCTTCCTGTAAATAAAATTCATTTGACAGAGCCGCATCACGACTGACTTTCATATCTGCAATCTGCTTATCAACTCTGGATAGTCTTTCTTTTTGAGCATCTAGTTGATTCTCTCTTCTCTCCAACTCTTGATTCTGAAATTGTATGGTTTTGTAATACGCATCACGCTCTCTTTTTATCGTTGGTATCTCCTTCTATAGTTGAGCGACTAAATTCATCTGTATTTTAAGATCTGTATTCGATTCAGATAAATATACTTCTGTCCGCTGGAGTTCTTCATTAGTCTTTCTAGCCAAATCGGCCATCTCTTGTCCTTTCTGTACCGCTTCATTCAGTTGTGCTCTAGTCTCTTCTAAAAGATTTCCCAGAGCTATGCGTACATCCTCTTTATCTTGGACTAACTACTTCAACTGGACTAGTTCCGCATCAGCAACACTTAATAACTCATCTTTTTCTCGGACTTCAGCTATTGTCGCATCTCGTTGAGTGATAACTGTTTCCTGTTCGGCAAATCTATTCTGTAACTCCTTAATTTGTTCGTTTAAAGCTTGATTTTCTGCTTTGGCTGCAACTAGTTCTTCCTGGAGAGGGCTAATGTCTGCTTCCAGAACATCAACCTTATGCTGGAAATCATCTATGATATTATCAGTTACCTCTTTTATTTGTTTTGGTAGTTGCTGTGATAATTGGATCAACATTTGACCCATGGATGCTAGTTCATTAAAAACAGGGAGCGAAGGAAAGAGAAGGGAAGGACATGGTTGAGATGAAGAAGTGGTGAGGAGCTGATGGGAATTTGGTGGAAAATAGTTTGGTGAAGAAGATGAGGAATCAGGTGCGTCAGGTACAATGGGTGGAATGGGAATATGGGGTTTAATTAGAGGCACAGGTGGAGGAGTGAGAAGAATAGTGTTAGTTTCTAATACCTTTTCGGTGTTTCGTTGCGTAGTGTCATCACGGTTGGCAACTGCAGACTCCACTGCTTTAATCAGTTCTTCAAAAATTTCTTTAATAATAGGTTGCCCATCTTCTTGCTTTTCCTATTCGGATTGTTGCTAGGATTCTTCTTTAGAGGAGCTGGCTACAGAATCGGCGGTATCATCATGCTCTTGTTGCTGATTTGGAGAGGATTGCGCTGATGAAACCTAGTGCATTGATGTTGCTGTGTCATGGAAAGTCTCTTCTTCATGTTCTTCTTCTTGATTGTTGTCTTCTTCTTTACCTGCAGCCGAACCCTGTACTTGACTGTCAGATGAATTGATTCTGATGCGTTTTCGACGGAGTAGCTGGAATATTTCTTCGTCATCTTCTTCATCATCTTCCAATATCTATGCAGATTCTTCATGATAGAGAACGGGACCTCTGGGTGGTGGTTGTGCTGCTTGTATGGCCGAAAACAGGAAACTTAGTATGTGGGGGAGATGGGAACGCGGCATATCTCCTTTGTTGACCTGTTTAATTACTGAAACGCATTCTCTGTGAATGCGGCAAAAATAGTACGAGGCAAAGTTAACAAGCTCTCTGGCAGCCAAATCTATCACTAAATAAAAAGGGCGAGATATGCCATATGTACGTTTCTGCAAATTTAGTATTGCTACTAAAAATTGTAGGGTTGTTCTCTCAGGTTCAGGGCGACAAAGGATTGCATATTCATTAGAAGAATGTCTAGGGAATAACTGGATCATTGTAGCTATCGGTAAATTAGGGCCATTCTCTCGACCTTCTGGAGAGAGTCGGAATGCATCATCAAAGGTTTGTAGAGTAATTAAGATACGAGATGGCAAGGAAGTGATTGGCCAAATCTGCTCCGTAGCAGGTGTGGCAGCTATGGCGGCAATGATTTGAGCATAGAATGGGTGACATTCCACTGAATGCCAAGGCAATTTAGCGAAATTGGCCAATCCACGAACACGCAGGAACTCACCTACATCTATAGGAAGTCCGTCACGAAACGTAGCAAAGTTTGCTAACGCTTCCATGATGCGCAGACGAATAACAAGCACAAGAACACAATTGCATAGGGTATACAGAGAGCACAAGCACGCAAAACACACGGTCACAATAGTGATTCACAGTAGAATGAAAAAGGTTAAGTAGATTCTTGGCAGCAGGAAGCAATTGAAATTGTTAATCATCACGCGATGTTGAGATGATAACCTCATAACTTCAGTGCGCATGCATGAGCAGAACGATAATGCAGGGCAGCTGTTGATCATAATTAGGTATCAAAACGAGGATATTTATAGACTTATTTTGTTAATCACACAAAACTAAAAAGGAAAAGAAAAGAAAAAAGAAAGAAAAAAACACGCGGGTAACCGCAGAACACTTCAGTGCGAATCGGGCGCTTGATGATACGGCCGTAACTTTGAACCATTTATCACTTTCGGAAGGGGAATTCCGGTCAAAGTAGCCAACCGAAAAGTTGCTAGGCCCACTTGTTCAGTAATCCGTTAAGGACCAAACCATCGTAACTTGAATTTCGAGCAGAACGATTTGATTTTGCATTATAAAACAGCACAAGTTATCCTACCGTAAAAACTGGAGTTTTTAGTTACCGATCATGTGTACGAGCTTGCCGCAACTGCACATCTTGAAGAGTTAGAAAACTTTCCCAGCGATGCTCATCTAGTTCTCTGAGTGTGTCCAACCGAAATGACAAAGAATCTTCAGGTAACAATTTTTGAGAGATGGCCACACTTAAGCTTGGTACTACAAGCTTCATTGGTGCAATTGCCTCCATTCCATATGCAAGTTTGAAAGGAGTTAGTCCGGTGGCAACTTTGTAAGTAGTCCGGTATGCCCATAATACTGCAGGTAGTAATTGATCCCATCTTTCTGGTGATTTAATAATCAATTTACGAAGCATACTCAGCAAGGTCTTGTTTGTACTTTCAGCCAAGCCATTAGCACGAGGATAGTACGGTGAACTGAATTTGTGTAGAATTTGAAAAGAGTGTGTGAGAACTTTCATTAGATTGTTAACAAAATGTGTGCCTTGATCTGTCACAATTTCCAAAGGTAATCCAAATCGTGGAAATACGTCTTTCATTAAACATTTTGCTACCGAAATAGCTGTAGCAGACCGTAAAGCCCAAGCTTCTGCCCATCTGGTAGCATAATCTGTACATGTCAGAATATAACGATTATTACTGAGTATTGCTGGAGGTGTGATTGGTCCAATAAAATCAAGACCCCATTTCTGAAAAGGTTCTAAAGGTAAGAGAGGATACAGAGGAAAGAAATGGCGTTGTAAAGGTTGTCCAAGCCGTTGACAATTGTCACACTGTTTGACAAACTGAGATACATCTCTGTACATGGTAGGCCACCAAAGCCCACTTTGCATAATTTTCCGGTGCGTTAAATCTGCTGCAAAATGTCCACCGGAAGGTATGGAATGTGCCAGAGCGATAACTGAGTTTACTTCACACTGGAGTCAGTCTAAGACTCTAGTGTGATCCATATAATATAATTCTCCAGCAATCAACCGGAATCTGCGACTGTAAACTGCAATTTTCCTACGCATTGCGGGAGAATTCTGAGCAGGGAGGTATCCATCAGTAAGAAAAGTTAATAACTGATCATAGTAATTAAGTGTCACAGGAGGTTCTGCAGATTCATCATTAGTTGGGTCAGTAACATAAATTGCAGGTGTGGTGTCATCAACACCGACCGGAGCTTCACCGGAATCTAACCGAAAAAGGAAATCTGCTAATGCATGTGCAGTTCCGGGTCGATGAATTACTTCGTAATCAAATTCTTGTAAAAGTAGAACCCAACGCGCTAATCGACCACCTAAATGTTGTTGCCGAACCAGATACACTAACGCCGCATGGTCTACATGAAAGATGAATTTACGGCCTAGCAAACAATGCCGAAATTTCTTTACAGAATATACCAAACCAAGACATTCTCTTTCAGTTACAGAATAATTCTTTTCTCCAGGAGCAAGCCTTCTACTTGCATAATAAACAGGCCTAAACCATTTATCAGTTTGTTGCATTAAGTCACTTCCAATGGCTATATCTGATGCATCTACAAAAACATGAAATGGGCGATCCCAATCAGGAGGTTGTAGAATCGGAACCTGCGTTAATAAACCTTTTAGACGATCAAATGCAATTTGACATTCCTGAGTGCAATCAAACTGTCGAGGAGTACTGGTTATTAACCTATTGAGGGGTATTGCCAAATGAGCAAGCCACCGTAAATGTCGATCATGCCATCTGACTTAACCCATGAATCTCATCACTTCTTTCGGTGTAGTAGGCACAAGTGCTTCTAACACAGCTGCAATTTTATCTGGATCAGCTTGTATGCCTTATGCAGACACAATATGGCCAAGCAGCTTACCACATGAAACTGCAAACACAGACTTGTTTGGGTTCAAGCAGAGTCTGTATTCACGACACTTCTCAAAGCAACACCGTAAATGATACAGGTGTGCTACCATCTCACCAAATAAAGAGAAATCATCTAGATATACTTGCATGAAAGAAGTAAGATAGGGGGAGAAGATTTCCTACATACATCGTTGAAAAGTACTAGGAGCATTTCTTAATCCAAACCACATAACTGTACAAGCAAAAACACCCCAATTCGTAATAAACACTGTTTTTGGTATATCTTGCTCAGCCATTCGAACCTGGTTATAACCACTATATCCATCAAGAAATGAATACATTTCATGCCCAGCCACTCTATCCAACATTGTATCAAGAAATAGAAGTGGAAATGCATCAGGTACGGTGGCTGCATTCAATTTCCTGTAATCGACACATATTCGGAGCTGCTTGTTTTTCTTTGGTATGATTACAATCGGGGAGATCCATTCAGCATGTTCTACTGGAACGATGAATCCGACTTTTAGTAACCTATCAAGCTCTGCCTTTACATGTGCTGCATAGTTAGGATTCATCCGGTAGCTGGGTTGTTTAATTGGTTTTGCTTCCGGTTTAAGTACGACCCGATGCTGATAGAGGTGAGGGTCTAGACCTTTCATATCACGATAATCCCATGCAAAAACATCAGAGAACTCACGAATAAGTTGTATCAAATCTGCTTGAAATGCTTCAGACCATCCTTCCTTTATCTTGACAGGTCGTGGATTTACTTCATCTCCCAAATTAAAGGTGATTAACTGATCTTCGGGAACATAGAATTGATTAGGTTTTTCTGAATCATCAACTGACTGTAAAAGTTGTTGTATATCAACCTCATCCTTAACAACAGTATCTTCTGTCTCTACTTGTTCGGTCACAGGCACCACCGTACAAACTGTCGGATTCCAGTTATCTACAACAGATTGTAGATCAACAGTCCCTAAGGAGATTACATCTATGTTATTCTTCAAAAATTGTTCTTCTTCGTCATCGGATAAACCATCTAACATGTGAACTGGTTCTGCCACATAAGGTCTAGCATGTAGTTCATAGGGCTGAATAGCATCTAATTTTACAACATATTTTCGGTTATTGTCTTTGAAAGTGCGTTCCTGTGCGGACCAATCCTGTATAACCTTAGCTTGTTTCAACCAAGGACGGCCGAAAAGAAGATTATAATCAAAACTAGACTCCGGTAGTTCTAAAACTACGAAAGTCATCTTAAAAGTTGTACCCTGCAAAGTGATTGGGACATTCCGTACAAGTCCTACTGGGTGGACTCTGGATTGGTCGGCCATTCTAACAAAAAACTGGACAGGCTCAATTTCGGTCCATCCTAACTTTTTACAAAGTGCTGCAGTAGCTATGTTTACACCGGAACCACCATCAATCAATACTTGAGTAATTTTATGATTTTTGTACCATACCGTAATTAAAGGAACCGAATGATCCACCGTAGAGTCAGTTTCCGGTTGTACTGTTGCTGTTGCTGGAATGCAGGAAGACGCAGAACTGAACTGTTGCTGGAATTGTTGCCGAACTCCTGGTACTAATGCCAGTAACTGTCCAAGAGGAAGAGTAATAGATGCCTTAGATAAAATTTCCCATGCCTGATCTACTTGACTTGTACTTTTTACTGATTCTGAAGATGATGCATTTGCTAGTGGGGTAGAATGTTGTTCCTGCGAACTTTCAGTTGGTAGTGGACCTTGTGTCACCGAAATTGGATCTGGAAACACTTTAGGCTCTGTTGTAGTCCATTGGCTAGCTTTGTCATATATTCTTTGTTGTTCACGTATGCCTGGTTCAAATACTTCTATTGTTGGTTGTAGTGGCTTACCAGATCTGGTCTGAACTACTGCAGCTTGTGTTTCTAATGATGAGATATAAACCATGTTCGTCATTGGGTTCTGGCGCTCCTTCTTCCTTTGATCATATTCCACCGCATCTTTACAAAATCTGCGTATGTGGCCTAATTCACCACAAAAATGACAGCGAGGGGGTGGCAAAGGATTACCTTCCTGTGATGTTCCGGTCTGCCAGCGGTTTGTATTGTAATTTGTATTCCTCTGTCCTCGATAATTTATGTATCCTTGCTGCTGGTTGTTTCTCATTTGAGGAGGTACATAGTGAGCGGCAGGCTGTCCTGGTTCTTGTATAATTGCATTTACTATTGCTGTTCCCTGCACTTTGGCGTTATAAGCACAGTTTTCTCTGGAATGTCCGGTTGTATTGCAGATAGCGCAATACATCTGATTAAGTGCACAAGTGGCATTGGTATGCCCTGAATTCTTGCACGTGGTGCAGTACATCTGTCTAGCTGGATCTTCTACAACACTTTTACTGGCTTTTAACCACTCCAGGTCTTCGGTAAAACCTCCAACCTTATGCTCGAGCTGCAAAGCCATTGCAATAATCGCATCTAGCGTCATAGCTCCCACACAACGAATGATCATAATCTATCGGAGCTGCGGAGTTAACCCATTAATAAACCACTGCATGATGATGCAACAGTGTAACGACTGCAAATGCTCATGAATGAATGACTCTCCTCCCAACCTTATGCCTGTATATATAGCTGCTTGAACTAATGAGGACGACAAATGTAACTAGAGTCCACAAGTGCATGTGCAATCTCCTCCACTCCTTTCATATCCACCACTAGAGTCTATTAGTGGCTGGAGTGATCTCGACCACTACTTTAGTACCTTCCACTAGAGTCCACTAGTGGTTGTTGTACTCACCTCTTGAGTTAAGTCCACTGGACTCAAGTTAACTCACGTTAACTTGAGTTAGAAGGCTCTAGAGCTCTTTGGGCAAAACTCTCTTCCCATGCTCCCCATGGGAGTTGAACCCAAGACCTCTTCCTTCACAACCATGAGACTTAACCACTAGGCTAAGTAGATTACTTGAATATGAGAGCACATGACTTATGCTTGAGTCTACTCTTGAGATCTTTGGTCCTACAGACGAGTGACCAAACGGTATCCGATTTCAGATCTGTCTGAAGCCATCGGATCCCTAGATCATAGACTTACTTTATTACATTCTTCCCCCCTTGGGAAAGATTTTCGTCCTCGAAAATAAAGCTATATATATAACTGTAGGCAACCCCCGAGCCTCATGTTCTAAAACTTGAAGAACATGCATTCATTCAATTAGGTTATTTACTTAGAAACTTGAAAATAAAAAACCTTCTTTAGTTGGGACCAACTTAAAACTTGAAAGCTGGAAAACATCGTTGGATTGTGGAAACTTTTTCCCATGTTGAATTTTCTTCAGTTCCATCCTTCCATTTTACTAAGCACTCTTCATACAAGTGGCTTCTTGTACGTTTATCTCGGGTGCGAAGTATCCTTTCAGGTTCATGAGGAACTGTTTCATGTACGGGAATAGGAAGTATAACCTGTTGTCCAACTAGATTATCTGAATCTGTTAGACTCTTCCTAAGCCGACTAACATGGAACACTGGATGAATCCAACTATCGTCTGGAAGTTGTAGTTCATAAGCCCACAAACCAACTTTCTTGGTGATTGGAAAAGGACCGCAATATCTAGGCGACAACTTGGCGCATTGACCAGTCTTGAACTTTTCCGATCTTTCAGGGATACGAAGATAAACTTGATCGCCAACCTGAAAAGTAACATTTCTTTGCTTCGGATCGGCATAAGCCTTTGCACGATCTTGAGCTTTCTTTAGGTTTTCTTTAGCTAACTTGAGCTTAAAGTTCATGTCTTGAAGGAACTCTTGAGCTGTTTGAACTCGTTCATTTTGTAGTCCTACTGCATAAGGAGACCTAGGCTGGAAACCATACATCAACATGAATGGACTAAATTCAGTTGATGAATTCTTGGCACTGTTATAAGCAAACTCTGCTAATGGAAGATAATCTTCCCAGTCAGTCTGTTTGGAAGTAACATAAGCTCTGAGTATGTCTTCCAAAATCTGATTGACTTTCTCTGTCTGTCCATCCGTCTGGGGATGTTCAGCTGTACTTAAACTTAGTTTAGTTTCAAGTCTACTAAAGACTGCTCGCCAAAAATGACTTGTAAATCGAGCATCTCTATCAGAAACTATGTCTACTGGAAGACCATAGAGTCTATAAAGTTGATTTACAAATATTTTTGCAAGTTCTGGAGTCTTATAAGTAGTCTTGACTGGTATAAACTGAGCAAGTTTAGTCAATCGATCAACTACAACCCAGACTGAATCAAAGCCCTTCTGAGTGCGGGGTAATCCAGAAATGAAATCCATGGAAATGCTTTCCCACTTTCCTTTGGGAATTTCCAAAGGATGTAGCAATCCTCCAACTTTAAGTCGTTCAAACTTATTTACTTGACATTTATGGCACTTAGACACATAGTTTTGCACATCACGATGCAAACTAGGCCAATAAAAATGTCTTTTCACTAACTCATAGGTTCGGTTAATACCAGGATGTCCTGCACTTGGAGCATCATGGCATTCGAAAAGTACTTGATTTCGTATGTCCAAGGTACTTGGAACACAAACCTTACCTTGATAAAGCAAATATTCATCTTGGAGAGAATAGTGGTTAAACTTTCTTTCAGAAGTACTTGCTTCATTTTGTTTATCTTGTTCAGCTGCTTTCCATGCTTGACTAAAGCTTGGATCCTCTTTGCAGCTTCCTTTCAAAGTTGAAATAAATTCACTTTGAATTTGTACAAAACTTAGATTGTTCAGCATAGGCATCCGACTTAAGGCGTCTGCCACTGCGTTGAACTTTCCTTTTCTATACCTGAGTTCATAATCGAACTCTTGCAACTGCTCGGCCCACCTCACTTTTCTACCTCTTAGATCAGGTTGGTTTGCAAACCACTTTATGCTCTCTTGATCAAAAACTATGGTCAACTTTGATCCATATAGATAATGGCGCCATTTCTTTAGAGCATTTATAATAGCGAACATCTCTCGCTCATAGGTAGAGTAGTTTTGCTGAGCAGGACTTAGCTTTCTACTCTCGAAAGCTATTGGTCGACCATCTTGGCTTAGTACTGCTCCTACTACAGATGAACTTGCATCTGTCTCTAATTGGAAAGGCTTGTTCGGATCTATGATCTGTAGAACCGGGGCCGATGCTAAAGCAAGTTTAAGTTCTTGAAAACTCTTTGCTTGCTCTTCTTTCCAATTTAACTTTTGATGCTTCCCTTTGAGTTGATCCGTCAAAGGTACTGCAATCTTGGCATATCTAGCCACAAACTTCCGATAATATCCTGCCAATCCGAGAAAACTTTGTAGTTCTCGAACCGTCTTGGGCTCAGGCCATTCAAGAATCGCTTGGACCTTTTCCGGGTCAACTTTGATTCCTTCCGCGGAAATAATATGACCTAAATAATTTACTTCTGGGGTAAAGAATTCACATTTTGACTCTTTACCGTAAAGTTTATTATCGCGAAGAAGTTGAAAAACTTTTTTCAAGTGCTCTAAGTGATTTTCATGATCTTTACTGTAGATCAGAATATCATCGAGAAAATCTACAACAAATTTTCCCAAATACGGCTTAAGCACTTGATTCATCAAAGTCATAAATGTTACGGGTGCGTTTGTCAACCCGAACGGCATCACTAAAAACTCGTAGTGACCAAACTTTGTTCGAAAGGCTGATTTAGGAATATCATCATCTTTGATCCTGATCTGATGATAACCTTGGCGTAAATCAATCTTAGAAAAGACTGTAGCCCCCTTTAAACTATCGAAAAGATCTTCGACTAGTGGCATGGGATACTTGTTCTTTATCGTAAGATTGTTTAACGCCCTATAATCTACGCACAGCATCATAGTTCCATCTTTCTTTTTCACTAGAAGGATGGGTGCTGCCCATGGAGACTGGCTTGGGCGGATAAATCCTTTATCCAAATACTCTTGGATTTGATTTTCTACTTCTTGATTCTGGACATAGGGGAGGCGGTATGGGTTTTGAGATTTTGGCTTGGTACCCGGAAACAGATCTATACTGTGATCAATGTTTCCACGAGAGGGTGGCAAGCCGTAGGGGAGTTCCTTAGGGAACACATCTTTAAATTCCTTCATTAAATTGTTAAATTTAACATAAACTTCTCGAGGAATAAAGGACGAGACATAAGAAACTTGATTTAAATTATCAGAATCTATTACATCGGTGCCAAGGACAAGAAAAGCTTGAGTCCTGGCTTCTTTATTGACAAGTTTCTGAAGTTCAGTGTCTGATATCAAAGGGATACTTGGAACATCATGCTCACCCTTGATTTTATACACTACACCGTCACGCTGGAATTCCAAAGTATTTGTAAAATAACACCTGGTCAATGAAGGTCCTAGACTCCATAGCCACTCTCTCCCTAAAACAAGATCTACCCGATCCATGTTCATTATTTGGAAGTCCAAGGTATCTTTAAATCCTTGGATTTCTAGTTCCAAATTACATATCATTGTGTCCCAAACACGGGTGTCTTGACCGTGCATCATGGAGACAATGTATTTATGAGGAGATGGTTCCTGAGGAAGAGCCAGTTTTTTTACTAACGCATAATTGATAAAATTATGCGTAGCAGAGTCATCCACCATTATCCGGATGGTGTGCCCTTTTACTGATCCATGCAACTTGACCAAATCATGTGGACCAAACTCTTGAGGTTGCCACATGTTTTTGGAAATTTGGCATGAATGGGTACTGTCGCAATGCATAATCTGAACCTTCTTTGCACTAGAACTTGCATCCAAGTCCAAAGAGTGAATCAGATTGAGTTGATGCTTACCCTTTCCCTTTCTTTCTCTTCCGACTGGACAGGCACGGCTTTGATGTCCAGGCTTGAGACATTTAAAGCACAAGTTTTCTTTTTGCGCTTTATCATGATCTTCTGGAGAAAGGATGTGTATAAAAACACGAGGTTTTTTAGACACTCTTTCATTAGATCTAGTCCCTTTGCCCTTACGCTTGAAGTTATTCTTCTGGGAATAACTGCTTTGCTGCGGGACATCCAAACGTGAATTGTCCTCATAAATCTGTGCGACCTTAATCGCCTCTTCAAGGGATTTAGGTGCATGCCTCTTAACTTCATTACGAATTCGCTGGTTAAGTCCTCTGACAAAACCGGGAAGTCGATGGAAGTCATCTAAATTCTTTAACTTCAGAATTACATCTCTGTATTCTGAAATATACACTAATAGCGGTCTACCCTTCTGCTGAATTTTATCCCAAGCTTCCCAATTGCGTTCCTCCTCATTCTCGGGGAGAAACTCTTTCTTGAAAAGGTGGGAAAATTCATTCCAAGTGGTAGGTTTCTTATGAGTCTCAGAGAGACTCATCCACCATGTATAAGCTTTCGGTCCTAGCGATAAACTGGCTTCTACTACCCTCACATGATCGGGGGTATGTTTGAGTTCATGGACATCTTGCCATTTCTCTAAGAAAGTCAAAACCGCATCCTTATTCCTATCCTTATCCTCTCCAGAGAAATAAGGAGGACGGATCTCTTTTCCCAAGGAAAGATCCACGGGGCGGTTATGGCTTTCTAACATCCCTACCGAAGCAACACACAAGGGAGTAGAAGACACTAGGCTAAGACGGCTCATACTTCCCGCTAGCGGAAACATATCTATTTGGGGAGAGGATAATCCCTTATCCTTTTCCATCCTAACAGACATTGGTGAAGTTGCGATCGTATCTGTGTGACTACCTAAATAGTCTTACTGATATCCCTAGGCGTCTGAAGTAAGTTCAGAATGGCCTTAAGGTGATCCTGGATTCCATCAACAGATTGACGGAGGACTGCAACCTCATCCGGAATACTGGACAACCGTCCAAGCTTTTGCTCAACTAGCAACATCCTACTCTCCATATCTTTCCCCTCGTTTAGAGTAGTGAGTGTTTCCCCTTTTCTCGCAGAATCCTCAACGTCTAATGCTACAATCGTCGCTTCTCTATTAAATGCATCAGACGCATGACTTGTATTTGAAACCATAGGTGCAGATGGATGCAATGCATGTGCAGCTATTGGTGGTCTAGGCATGAATGAGGATGTTACTAAAATAGGAACAGAAACAAACACTGACGTACTAGTAGTACTCGTAAGCGAGACGTGGCTAGAAGTCCCCTCCATCGCACACAAAGCGTTATTAAACTTACTAAGTATTCCTAACGCAAGTGGTGTGTGCAACAAAATCAAAAGAGCTATGCAAGAATATCACAAGAAATAGTCCCTGATGATTTGGTCCGCTGAGGTCGACTTGATTCTAGCCAAGAGTGCTAGAATTATGACGAAGTTAGGCCTCCAGATCTTCACTCCACGGCTCCTCTTCTTTCAAGCTTTGCGCAATCTTTGATTCTCTTTGGTTGTTTCTTTGGCTAAAAGCAGAATACTTCTCGGGTTCGGCCTGCAACAACTAATTTGGCTCCTTGAATGGATGAGAGTTGGGCTTGCACTTCTTCTCTGTTTACTGGTTTAGTAGAGTTTGCTCTGTACTCATAGGCAAGGAACACTCGTGGGCGATGTGGCTACGTGAGAAGGCTGCCAAGGAGCCCGTCTGGGTTCGATCCCTAGTAGGCGCAGCGGGCAGAGAAAGCTACTTCTTTTTTTTTTTTTTTTTATTCCTTTCGGAGATCTTTTGCAACGCTGGGTTTGAAAACAACACAAATCTCTGCAGACTTCTGAGCATGAACACCCGTCGGCGTTATGGATAGGCGAGTGTCCTCTAGTTGGGGGGGCGGGGGTTCGAATTCCCTCTGCTTCACCAGAAAATATACTCTTTTGGATCTACAAATTGAGATCTTCTCCAGCGCCCACTCTAATCACTAGCTTCTGCTGCAAATATATCTTCACGCGATCGATGTGCTCTTGTGGTTAGAGCAACGCGCTCTCAACATAGGGGCGGGAGTTCGAATCCTGCCGGCAGCATACAGAGATGATCTATTGTTTTGCTATGCGAAGCCAAGCCAAAGCGAGGGAATCGACAAGCTTCTCTGATCAACCGCGAGCAGCCTTCTACGTCGTAGAAGAGCTTATGCACACGCATATAGGAGAAAGCAAATTGATGAGCAAGATGATGAAAGACAGAGAGTTATGGAGTTAATGCTCTGATACCAATGTAAGGAATTGAACTCACAACCTCTTGGTTAGGAATGTGATGGGCTAACCACTTGCCCCAAAAGCCATGGTTGAGGATTACTTCCTAATCCTCTCTCTTAGGGTGTGGTTCAACCATCTCCTACTAGGATTATGTTACAGATGACATCATCCGATAAATTAGCATGTGCCGGAGGTAGTTGTCTCAAATGAGTTCTGAATAGGGTGGCATATTCCTACACTGTTTGATTCAGCTTCTGTCTATTGTTCTATAGGTAATCGAAAATTTCGGCAGGATTCTTCTTTAGCCGGAATCTCTACAGAAACGCATCTCTTACTACTTCATAGGTGCTGAAATGGTTGATATCATATTCTATAATCCATCTGGCGGCTTCATTAACTACTGTTGACTGGAATACTATGGCCTTGTATGCCGGATCGGGTGGATGATTAAGTACTGCATAACTAATTTCAAAGGTTCCTACATGAGCATCAGGATCATCACCTGGAAATCCATCGAATTTGGTGTATGTTACTCCTGTTGGAACCGGACGAGGTGGAAATAGCTGTTGCTGTTGTTGTTGTTGTTGTTGTTGTTGCCCACTCATGGTTGCTGTTGTATTGTTACTATCTCCTGAGTTCCGAGGTTGAATTTCTTGACCGTCAGAATCTGTATCGTCAACCTGTGCACTCTCCTGCTTGATAATATCGTTCAATCTCTTTCAGATTTCAGCTTCGAATAAGCTACCTTCCTCCTTAATATCAAATGTAGGGAAGCTTACTCTAAAAAGTGGTGACCGGAATGAAGATTCACCAGGAAATGGTAAACTGTCACCGGGAAACTGTGAACTCTCTGTAACTGGGATTGAAGAATCATCGAAATTTGTCAAAATCTCACCAAAACAAGGTACTTTTTCACCTTCACTGATTCCTTTGGCCAACACGCTTCTATCCTCAGACGAATTCTAATCTTGACCAGATGGTGTTAAGTTAACTGCATACAGCGTCCTGGTAGACTCTGCAGATACTATATCTTCGACAGACTGTGCCGAAATTGCACCGGAATCTGTCGAAATTGCAGTACGTTCCATCGAAATGCTATCGGAATTGCTACTAACGTTCTTCGCTTCTTTGACAATTGGGTTAAACTTATCTGCGCTTCTAGCTTCTGGGGGCATCCTTAGCAAATTAGGTATCGCCCAAGACTGTTGGTTTCTCCTATACTTCGGGTACGTCTCATCGGAACGAGTAACCGGCATATATCACGTTTGCAATACTTTGCGTACTACTCTTCCTTACTGTCGATTCACAATCTATGACCACTTCTCACAATCAATTTACAACGCTCTGGTGCCACGTTCCCACAGACGGCGCCAGTGTTAAACGCGGGTCTTGCCGTCAGAGACGCGTTTAAACATCTATTCGGGTTCTTGGGAGTGGAAGGGTCTGTTAATCAGAGGCCCTATACTTGATTTTCCCAAATCAACTCACTCACATAACAGTCTGTTCAATAACTTACTAATCCAACTCACTAACCGAAAAATCGGACTTTGTCTGATTCATCTACTCACAGAATGTCAATTCATATACAGATTAAGACTTCCTCAGTGACCAACGCATAATACAAATCTCTCTCTCTCTCTTTCTTTCTCTGCATGCGTGCACAACTGCCAGGAGATGGGGGAAGAAGAAAATCACTCTCTCTCTCTCTCTCTCCGTCTCTCTCTCTCTCTCTCTCCCTCTCTCTCTCAGATGTACCTGCAAAACGTCATTAGGAAAATATCATAGCAATATTACACACACACACATACATACATATATATATATATATATATATATATATATATATATATATATATATATATATATATATATATATATATATATATATATACTTATGCGCGCATGCATTCATATAGTTAACACACACACACATCATGCATGCTATTAATTAACTAACACCACTCATGCACACATAGAATTACACTTACTCTAACTTTCACTTTAACCCACACACGTATAATGCATTTTCTTACTATACATTAAATGTTAATTAATTTTATAGTACTTTTATTTAATACATAATCTAAATTATTCATCAGGTATTTTTTTTAAATGTAGGTTAAATATCTTTTAATTTATTGACTAACACACATATACACATAGATATATACAAGTACTTAGGATAAGGTATCCTTTTAGGGTTGTATTCTAAGGTGAGTAATCACATAAGTTTATAATGGGATAGGATGTTTTTGGTGTAATATATATATAACAATAGGCACACACATAGGGTTGAACCCATACATACTCTAGGGTTTCCTATACTCACATGTAGATAGAAACATAGGGTTGAACATCATAACACTTAAACAAACACACTTATCCAATATCATAGACACATAGATAAACACAAATGTGCATGAATACATTTGAGTAGACAAGCATAGGCATACAAGAGTAGGAGCACACACATAGGACATCCACATGTAATCACACATGCATAAACACAAGCATAAAGCCACATAAACATCACAATACATTTTTACCCATGCATCCAACATCAATGCTCATGCATACATATGGCACATACCCATGCACGCACACACATAAGCGTGCTTATAATATACTTATTCATAAGGCTTGTTTGTATTCAACTACCTAAGACTTCATAAACATAAAGAGTTCATATGATGAGAACTCTGATCAGTCCAGATCTTCATAGTTTTGTTGTTTGCATGTAGTAAAGAGAGATAAGTCAAATCAAAGAAATTTATAAAAAAAGTTTGCGAGAGATAAAAGTTAACCATTCTAAAAACAAAATGTTTTTATTTTTTTGAATGTCAATTTGAATGTGGAAATAATTCCGACATCTGCCCCCACCAAACTTGCACATTTTTCCCGATGGGGCAACCTGCAAATCATGGAGAGCAACATCAAAATCTTTGAAAAAAATCTTATAAATTATCTTTAAATAAGATGATAAAAAATGCTTCTAAATTCAAGTTAAGTTTTTGATAATAAAGAACATCTTTAAATTTATGTAAATGTGAATTGAAATCATTTCGTTCAATGCATGAAGTCAAAAGAAAAATTTAGAAAATCCTATAATAGTCATTTAGGCAGTCGTGGTACTTACTGTTCCATTAACCCTATTTACAAGGAATATTTAATTTATATAAGTACTCTATTCTTTATCTCTTAGTCCTCTATCATAAGATGTGAAGAGATGGATAGGTATGTGCTTGAAGATGAAGAGGTGTTGCAAAATCCTTGACCTACACGAGCCAAATGAACTCTAGGAGTATGTGGTGGGCCGTTTTAGCTTGCCAATGGATGTGTTGGACACCCTATGTACCTTGGAAGATCACTCTCAAAAAGATAGATCAAAACAGATAAGTTGGAGTTAGCTCAGAGGTGAAGAACTTGCTATTTTGGTTCATACACCTATCCAGTGTTTTGCATAATTCTCTGAGCACAGCAGCAATTAGCTTAATTCCTTTTGAGGAATCTAGCTAACTTAAAGAGCTCACTTTCAAGAGTAATCTCATAAAAAACAATGAACCACACACTGAGAATGATGTTTAACAAGCGATGACATCATCTCGATTTTCATGGGCTGCTACAATAATGAAACCAGTGAGCAGACAAATGAACATAACTCCCGATTTAAAGATTATGAACATTTGTATGCTTATACAAGACAGTATTCTGAATCCAACAAGCTTTAATTTGTTGAATTTGGTTAAGTACACACTGAGAAACAGCTCTGACAAGATGAGTAAAAAAGTCGGGTACCTAACAGAGAAGTGAAAATGAACAGACAGGGTTGGCTTCAACTGAACATAATTGAAGATTGAAACATTCAAATGCAATGGAAATTGGTGAGCATATAGTATACTTATAGATCTAACTTTATCAAGTGAAATCACTGAAACTCATGCACCAAGCTCAGATAAACCATCTCTGCAATCTGATTGAGAAAATTGAGAGATATGGCAGTGAGTAGTACACTTCACAAGAACATGGAAATATGAACTCAAATGATCATGAAAATGAAAGTATATTGATTTTACAACACAATGTACTTAATGATACATATGTGTGCCTTCAAACCACACCTTGATATGGCATAAATCTCAGCTCTTCGAGGTCTTCTCTGAGCTCTCTCTAACCATGACTAAAGCTGCGATCTATTTATAGTTGAGCTTGGGAGGCTAACTTCCCTCAATCACTCTCCAATCAATTAGTGATTGATTTGATTCTCTATCTACCACAAATCATAAATTCGTGGCTCCTCTTTCCCTTTTTGATCAAGTGGACTCAACCACTTAAGATTCTTTCACTTTTACATTAAGTAAAGTCTTCAAAAGTTACAAGAGGTAGTTCACAAGTGAACTTTACATTGTCTTCATTTTAAGGCTTCTTTTTTGAATTTGTGGGACTCAAGCCAATACTTAGGCTTGTTATAGACCTGCTCCAACAGCTCCCCCTCAAGCCAAGTATGCTTGAGGTCTTCAATCTTCCAAGATTACCTGCAAACCTATCATAGCCTTGAATTTTAAAAGCTTTGTACCATCCAATGCTTTGGTTAGAATATTTGCACATTGTTGATGAGTGGACACATATGATATTTGAATCTCTTTGCTTAGAACCTTCTCTTGTACATAGTGATAATGAAATTCAATATGTTTAGTCCTTGCATGAAAAATAGGATTAGCAGCCAAATGAATAGAACTCATATTGTCACCAAAAATAGTTGGAGTTCCAAACTCCAATCCAAGATATGTGAATAATGTCTTCATCCACATAGCTTCTTGTGTAGCTATGACAAGAGCTCTGTATTTAGCTTTAGTAGAAGAGAGAGAGACTGTGGGTTGCTTCTTGGATGACCATGAAATAAGCTTTGAACCTGCAAAGGTAAGATATCCTAAAGTGCTCCTTCTATCTTCCTTGGAACCAGCCCAATCTACATTAGAAAATAGCTTCAAACCTAAATCAGATACATAAGGATAATAAAGTCCTTCATTTATGGTTCCTTTGAGATACTTGAGAATCCTTTTGGCAGCATCCATGTGTGGTTTCCTTGGTGTGTGCATAAATTGACTTAGCACACTCACACTGTAACTACATCATTCCTTGTCAATATAATATCATCTACATATACACATAAGTAGATGACCTCAGAATTACTCTTTTTGATAAAGAGTGAAGGATCTGCCTTGCTTGGTTGAAAGCTTTTGTCCTGCAAGAATGAAACAAGCCTGAAATTCCAAGCTCTTGGAGCTTGCTTGAGACCATACAATGCTTTGTTAAGTTTACACACATAATCAGGATAAACTTGATTCTCAAAACCAGGTGGTTGTGCCATATATACCTCTTCTCTTATCCAACCATTCAAGATTGCATTATTTACATCTAGTTGAAGTATCTTCCAATTCTTCGAAGAGGCAATACTAAGAAAAACCCTAATAGTAGGCATCTTTTCCACAGGAGAGAAGGTCTCCTCATAATCAATTCCCTGCATTTGTGCAAAGCCTTTTGCTACAAGCCTTGCCTTATACCTATTAATGGAACCATCAGAATTCTTCTTGGGTTTATAGACCCATCTTGAGCCTATTACCTTCATGGATGAAGTCTTGGGCACCAAATCCCAAGTGTTGTTTTCCTCAAGTGCTTCAATCTCTTCCTTCATTGCATGCTTCCATTCTGATTTTGCTTTAGCCTCTTCAAAGGATGATGGCTCCTCTTGATTTATGTCCTGTGCTATGTAAATAGAATGTTTAGTTACTAATGAGGTTTCAAACCCATAATTTTCTGGGTTTTTTCTTTCCCTTATAGATCTTCTTAAGCCATGTTGTGATGATTCTGCCTCATGTCCAAGTTCCTGCAATTTTGCTTTACCTTTAGACTTCCATGCTTTGATTTTTTCCGTCTGAGTTTCTTCATCATCTTCTGAGTATCTTGTTCTTCAATCTTTGGTTGATGTTCTCTGCCAAGCTTTGGGAAATCTTCTTCAAGGTCATATGGCAATTTGACCTTCCTACATGAATCTTCATACCATGAATTGTTCTCATAAAAAACTACATCTTTGCTTACCAAGAATCCTTTCTTGGTAGGATTGTATAACCTGTAGCCCTTTTGATTGTTGTCATATCCAATGAATATGCACCTTTCTGCCTTTGGATCCATCTTGCCTCTAACTTGTGAAGGAACATGAGCATAAGCAATGCAACCAAAAATTTTACAATGATCTAAGCTTGGTCTTCTTCCATTCCAACCCTCATATGGAGTCATCCCATCAAGGGATTTTGAAGGCAACCTGTTAATCAACTAAGTGGCTGTAGATATAGCCTGAGCCCATGATTAATTAGGTAAATGCTTTTCATTCAACATAGACCTTGTAGCTTCAACAATTGTCCTATTCCTTCTTTCTGCCACTCCATTTTGCTCAGGAGTGTACCTTGTAGTTACCTCTCTTTTGATTCCTCTTTCTTGAAGAAAAGAATCAAAATCATGGGAGAAGCATTCTCCCCCTCCATCTGACCTTAGCCTTTTTAGTGATTTACCTGTTTGATTCTCCGCAAGAGCCGAATATCTTTTGAAGTATGAAAAAACTTCATCTTTGTATTTCATAAAGAATAGGATAGTCCATCTGCTGCAATCATCAAAAAAGGAGACATAATACCTTGATCCAGATATTGAAGCATCCTTGCTAGGTCCCCATACATCTGTATGAACCAACTCCAAGAGATCTCCATGCATATAACCTTTCTTCATGAATAGTAACCTGTGAGACTTTCCAAATTGAAATGCACTACACTTATAAATCATGTGTTGTTTTGACAAGTTAGGGAGTCCAAGTACACTTTGGTCCCTGCAAATTTTCTTTAATGATCTTTCACCAATATGTGCCAATTTGTTGTGCCATACCTCTAGTTCTATGAGTGTTTGATTACCATAATTGAAGAGAGCTATGTTCCTTGTCTCTTGCAACTCAAAGGTGAATAATCTACCTGTATTTTCTCCCTTTGCTATTCTTCTGAACCCTTGGCTAGGGTCTTCCACATCTGCTCCTCTTCTTGTGAACTTGACTTGCAATCCTTTCTCTACTATCTGCCCAACACTTATCAAATTGTTTGTAATCGTAGGGACATAGAGTACCTTACTGAGTAGGTTGATGTTTCCATCAGGTTCTTTGACATTGCCTATTTTCTCCATAGGATGTCTTGTGTCATCTCCTGTTTGTACCTCATGCTTATTCCTTGGATCTTCCAAATCTGATAGGAGAGCTACATTTCTTGCCACATGATTGAAGCAGCCTGAATCTATGTAGAAAATACGCTCATCAGATTTACCTTGTGGCATAGCCATGTTCATGATCAATAATGAATCATCTTTGTTTGAGTCTTCTGTGTAGTTACTGAATTCTCTCCTTCCTTTGTAGCCTCCTTGATAGTTTGAATGATTGTAGTTGTTGTAGTTGCCATGATAATTGTTGAACCTTCCTCTTGAGTAGCCATAACTTCCTCTATTGTATCCTCTGCCTCTTTGATTCCTAGAATTCCTAAAGCAATTTTCAGTTGTATGATTAGTTAATCCACAAATAGAACATGAGTTGGAGACTTGGGATCTCCCCGTGCCTTGTCTACCTCCTCTTCCTCTACCTGTGCCATGTCTTCCTCTACCTGCATAGTTAGCTTGATATGTTCCTGCTTCATCGTCCACTTTCTTTGACTTTCCTTTGTTTTCTTTGGACTTGCTTTTATCAATATATAAGGCTGAAGACTGATTACCTTTAGAGCTTTCTCCATTTTTGATAAGCTTTTCCTCTTGAGTGAGTAATTGTCCAATTAGTGTATTGAAATCAGGTACATGCATGTCCATGTACAAATCCATAGCTGTGGTGAATGCTTCGCACTTGTCATCTGCTTTCAATCCATTGATGACCTGCCTTACAATTTGCTTTTTATGTATTACCTCTCCAATGCTTCCCAACTGATCTGCTATGTCGTTGAGCTTTGGGACAAAATCAATCACATTTTGTTTGGGAGCCTTCTTGAGAGTTGTGAAATCCAGTCATAGTTGATGCTTCCTAGTTTTAGTACTTGAAGAGAACAAAGCTTCAAGTGCATCCCACACTTCCTGAGATGGCTTACGACTTCTAATGTGAGGCAACAAAAATCTGAGATGGCGTTGAGGAGATAAGACCTTGCAAGTGCATCCTTGGAGCACCATGTGCTCAATCTTTCTTGCTCTTCTTGTGTTGGTTGACTTTTGTTCCTAAAACTTGGCATTACTTCATCTCCAGCCACATAACCATATAAACTTCTACCTTGGAGATAAGCTTCCATTCTTAATGACCAAGTTGAGTAGTTACCTCTGTACAATTTGTCAATTGATGAAGGAAATCCATCTGCCATCCTTGCTCTGATACCAGTGTGAAGAGATGGATAGGTATGTGCTTGAAGATGAAGAAGTGTTGCAAAAGCCTTGATCTACAATAGCCAAATGAACTCTAGGAGTATGTGTTGGGCCCTTTTAGCTTGGAAATGGATGTATAAGAAACCCTATGTACCTTGGAAGATCACTCTCAAAAAGATAGATCAAAATAGATAAGTTGGAGTTAGCTCAGAGGTGAAGAACTTGCTATTTTGGTTCATACACCTGTCCAGTGTTTTGCATACTTCTTTGAGCACAACAGCAATTAGCTTCATTCCTTTTGGGGAAGTCTAGTTAACTTAAAGAGCTAAATTTCAAGATTAATTGTATCAAAAATAATGAACTACACACTGAGAATAATGTTTAACAAGTGATGACATCATCTCCATTTGCAACTAGTGAGCAGAAAAATGAACATAACTCCACATTTAAGAATATAGTGATTAGGAAACTGTGTATGCTTATACTACACAATATTGTGAATCCAAAAAGCTTTAAATCATTGATTTTGGGTAACTACACACTGAGAAACAACTTTGACAAGATGAGTAAAAAAGTTGGATACCTGACAGAGAAGATGAATAGATAGGGTTGACTTCAACTAAACATAACTGACAATTGAAACGCTCAAATGCAATGAAAATTGGGGTGCCTATAGTGGAATTATAGAGCTAACTTTACCAAGTTAAATCACTGTAAATGATGCACCAAGCTCAGAGAATCTATCTCTGCAATCTGACTCAGAAAATTGAGAGATATGGTAGTGAGTAGTACACTTCACAAGAACATGGAAATATGAACTCAAATGATCATGAAAATGAAAGTATATTGATTTTACAACACAACGGACTTACTGATACATATGTGTGCCTTGAAACCACACCTTGATATGGCATAAAGCTCTGCTCTTGGAGGTCTTGTCTGAGGTCTCTCTAACCACGACTAAAGCTGCCATCTATTTATAGTTGAGCTTGGGAGGCTAACTTCCCCCAATCACTCTCCAATCAATTTGTGATTGATTTGATCAAATGGACTCAACCGCTTAAGATTCTTTCACATTTACATTAAGTAAAGTCTTCAAAAGTTATAAGAGGTAGTTCACAAGTGAACTTTACATTGTCTTCATTTTAAGGCTTCTTTTTTGAATTTGTGGGACTCAAGCCAATACTTAGGCTTGTTATAGACTTGCTCCAACATAACATACATCTAACTAATTCTTTTATAGCAAAATTCTGCCTCATATAGCCCTTAATACATTTCAGAAGTGATTTTGAGACCACATCTGAATTATGTTAACTCTTTCCTTTTTCTTTTTTTTTTTCATCTTGTAGCAACCATTAATGTGCCGCTTTATCTATTTATTTTTCTTTCTTTTTCTCTTTGTAACTTTTTGTTAAAGGGGAAAGGCTTAACCCCTATTCAAAGCTGTAGTTTTGGAAGCATGCTACAATCAGAACTAGGATCTCATCAGCTAAACGTTTCAAAAAATAAGGAAGCCTACTTGAATAAAATAAATCTACCTTTACTAAGATTCGCAAGTCACGTTTGCCCCTCTCCTATCCTCATAACAAATTATAAGTTCCCTAAAGTTGACCTTTAACTCACATACACATTCCTACTTTGATTTATTTTTCTTTATCTATATAATTTTAATAAATTTTCTTTTATACCAAAAACATATAAATTCCTAATTATGAAATGTATGAAAATAAATTTTTAAAAATAAAGAACAATTAGAATTATTTTGATTATGCTTCATCTTCATCTTCATCTTCCAAGAAATCTTCATCAAACTTGTACTCATTGCTGGACCTTCTTTTAAATAATTTAATTCTTTTTCCTGCAATCATATTTCTCAAAGGAGTTGCGTCAAATTCTCTTAAAGTATATGTACCTATATCAAACAAAGAAACAACAACATATGGACCAAACCATCGTTTAGTTAATTAATGGCATGCATCATATTTAGTCTCAAAAGTACTATCATAAACGAGTAACCAATCCCAACTCTCCATTGATCGAGGTCTCAGTCAATGTTTCTTGTCAAAATAAATTTTATTCTTTAACCGTGACACTTTTAATTTTTTGATAGCCTCTTTTAAATTCTCATTACCTTGCTTTAATTGTTTAATTCTTAATGTCCATAAATCTTCATGTGTTAAATTTTCTTCCCATTTTAAGATCATCCAGTTTATTATCTTAGTGTGTATAGGAAATATCAGCTTTTGACAGTACATGAGTTCAACTGGCATAAAACCAGTTGTTCTCATGTACGTCATCCTGGTGGCCCATAAAGAAAATGGTAAATATTTTAGCCATTGCCAAATATCTCAACGCTTTGAAATTGCCTTTACTATGGAAGGATGTCCTTGTTCAATCTTTCCATTTACCTCTGGGTTGTAGGCTGTCATAAGAGACAATCAAATCCCATGATGAGCAAAGAACTCTCTTGCCTCTCTAGCATCTAGCTCACCTCGATCTGCTACTACTTTCTCAACATATCCAAATCTAGATAATACTTCTTCCAAAAGAAATAAGCATATATTATAGGTAGTATTAGAATGGAGTGCTCGATTCTCAACATGATTAGTTAAATATTCACATGCAAGTACTATATACCTCATACCACTATTGCTTTTAGGCATAGTCACAAGGTTGACTACCCACTTGTAATGAATACATGGCGAATAGGTCGAATGTAAAGGGTCTCTATGTTTGACTGAGGAAAGTAAGTGTCACATAGTACATGTGCTCACAAAATCCTTTACAGTTACATACATCCTCCGCCACCACTAACTTTCCCGAATCTTTTTATACGTCGCTAGAAAACCCTTATGACCAGCCCATAGGCTTTCATGCATATCCCTCATAACTTGCACTTTTAAATTTCTTAAGCCTAACATTCTTTGCAGATTTCTCACTTTCCCTTTAGCATGTCACCAAAGATATCCATCTTTCAAAAAGAAGTTGAAAGACTTCTTCCTGATGTTCCGGAATTGACTTGTTGACCAGCTTGGAATAGGTTGAAACATACTCAGATAATAACATATATGTTTGCATTGTCCCTCATAGTCTTCATCTCTAAATCTCTCATACATAAAAGTAGATGTCTCATAATTAATTAAGTTTATGTGTCGATCCATTGCTTGTCTATCATCATCAAATTTTTCTCGTGAGAGCATATTAGCAACAGTATTATGCTTTCTAGCAATATGCACAAAAGCAGGGTTAATAAACTTAATAAAGGCAATCCATCGTAACATAGCAATATCAAGAGATGAATAGTTGGCAATTAATCCTATTAATGGAAGATAATTAGTTTCAACAATTACATTAGCTCTAATATAATATTCCTTATCTATTTTTAAAGTAGTAACTGATCCCCATAGCTCTCTTTCAATCTAAGGATAATTTGTCTTTATGGCATGCAAAATTTTTGCTCCAAAGCGAACTGCATACCTTTGCTCTTTCTAATCATCCTCTCCAATGACCCAGCCTATACCAATAGGACTAGTACCAACAGTCACAATTACAGGCTTGTTTCCTGAATAATCAATACATTTCAAGATTGGAGCATTCATAAGCAATTGCTTCAATTGTTTCATAGTTTTAGTATGTTCTTCAATCCAATAGAACTTCTTTCTCTTTCATAACAAATCATATAATGCGTTTGCAATATGAGAAAAGTGAGGAATCCAAATGACATAAAAAACACATGCACCTAAGAATATCCTTAGTTCATTAACATTGCAACACACCTCAAAAATTCTACCAATTGCATCAACTTTTGCTGGCTAAGGCCTACGACCATAATGCCCACATAAATGTCCAATAATCAAAACTTCGTTGACACCAAAAGTGGTTTTCTCTAAAGAGAAAGTCAGTCCAACCTCCTTGAACCTTTGAAAGATTCTTTCACAATCACAAATATGGTTGGAGACAAACTTCCTACATCTAGACAAATCTAAAGTCTTACCATTTTCCTTTTCCACACATCCTTTTATTGGAATATCATCAATAAAAGGCAATGTCACTTTGGGGATAAAGTGATGTAAGACCAGGTTCATAGCATTCATCATGTGTGCCATAGAATTTGTTGTTCCTTGTGGTAAAGTACACATACATACAAGACCCAAAGGAGTTCTCATCGTGGTTATATCTCTACTTTCAATAGCTAATTGAAATTGATCATATCCTGAGTACATGTCTCCTATTGAATAGATGGCATGATCGGCAAATGCCTCGACAAACTCATCTACAAAAGGACCCATTCCTACATTTCTAAAAGTGACTTTTTAATAGGTTGCAGATCCTGTACAAAGCATAGCTTCCCGTTCTTTTTAGGCACTGTGAACCACCTATTTGAGTAAGGTGTTGATGATGGTTCCAAAATTCTCATGCTAGTCTTCTCGCTTAACAACCTCATTACCTCAAGTAAATGAGCCTTTGGGATTGGTATCCATCAAAGATTCCAGGGAATGTGCGGTATGGTAAATATAATCATTAGAGCTACAAGCTTTGGATCACAACATCCTATTTCGTGTGGAAATAAAGAAAATGCTTTTCCATGATGCATCATCATCTTTATAAATTGATCTTTTTCTATCTCTGAAAGGAATTCTTCTCCAAATTTAATATATTTCATAGTCTCTTCTGTAAATGTATGACCTATCCTAGATTGATCTCTAAGAATAGGTCCTCAAACACTCGTTTAAATATATCATAACTATCCTCAGGCAAGGGATGAGCTACATGTTTAGTTCTCTTTTTGACTGTATTATATTTAGTTTCAATTTTAACTTCATGTTCTAGAAAGAAATTAGTAATAAACTCATATTCCTTGATAGAGTCGAGACTAGTCAATTTTGATTCTAGTTTTTCTTGGGAAATAGTCTCAAGTTCTTCTATCAAAGTAGAACTTTTTGAAAGCTCAATCATACATTCAATATTTTCGTCAAGTGAAATAAATCCTAAGTTTCTAAAATATTTTTCATTTTCTTTTGTGAATGTTTTTGTAAGGTTTTCTTTTTTAACAAGATGCAAACTAGTACCAAGAGTGAAAACTAGTCAAGTTTCAAACTTATATACATCATTAGGCGATACATCAAACCATTTTCTACTATTGTCCTGCTCAATAATGGAATCTAACAGAAATTTTGATCGTAATAGGCCTCAAATTCTCGAACAGGCAATGAATCTTCACTCACAAGACTGTATGAGGCAATGGGGTTTCTTCATAGATTCTTCCTATTTATTGAATGATTAGGACAGACTATCATGACTTGCAAGGAATCCATCCCAGATTTAGACTGAATTCTTGCATATGCCAAACCATAATTCATAGCTTTCGCTTCTATTATGAATTATGGAATATGTTGAACAAGGAATTGTTGGAGTGTTAATTTGTTAATGTATTAATGTGTTTTGGTGTTTTTGATATAGCAGCAGAAGGTTTGTGAGGAGCGTGAAAGGCATGAAAGGGTAGACATCAATAATCCGAATTATAATTTATTTAGCTTGTAAATAAACTCGTGTAGAAGGTTCTATTGTTAGAAACAGTTAGAAAAATAATGGTTAAAATAAGGGTTGTTGTAGACCGCGGTTTCTGTTTTTGAAAGCAATGGCTTTCTAGAAAAGTTACCAACTTTTAGTTTCACGCTTGCTTTTTGAAGCGGCTCTCATGTAACCACTCTTTTCGACATAATAAAAAATTCCTATAAATACATGCATTCTGTGGAATCTCAAAATAGAGTGCATGGGGGGAGATTGCATCCCATACTGCATTCTGACTCATCTCTTGTCGTGTCTATTTTTTTCGGTGTGTTTTCAGCATTCGTAACCTTTGTGTGTGCGTGAGTAGATCGTGACAACAGTGGTATCAGAGCTCTAGACGCATCAATACGACAGTCTTTTTCATTGTTCTCTATTCGCGATTCTATTTCCAATTCTAGTTTTGGTTTGAGTTCCTATTCTTGTACAGATTCCAATTTCTATTTCTGTTCTAGTTCCAGAACTAGAACCTACGTTTACATCTACGCATACACCTACGTTTACTCCCTGTTCCAGTTCCAGAACCAGAACCTATGTTTACTCCTTCAGCTTACCCCAAGGCATTGACTTAGGCATAACTTAAGGCATTACTTTGGCATCTTTGGCACCCAAGGCTCCCTTGGTGACCATTGGCACCTGTTGGCTACGTGCGAAGTAATTTTAATGTATGAGTCGTAATAAGGACTTTTAGATTCACCAAGGTGGGTTTCATGGTCAAGTTCTTCTTTTATGCTACTGCTCAATCAGACTCCAGCCGCTCGCGCGAGCTACTCACAGAGATGATCTGTTTGTTCGACCACCCGACCGTCGAGCTCTAATCTCTCCTCTTGCGACTCTGTCAAGCATTTTCTCTTAACTTTCATAAGAGATAATAATATCTTAGTTCTTCTACCATATAATATAAAACCAAATTGATGCCAAGTGGCATGAGTGCCACCTCACCCAAGGAGGGGTGCATCCCTAATATGACATTTCCTACCCCTTGAAAGCATTTTAGTCCTCGAAAATGTAAATGAAATGTTCGTAATGGTAGAAGAAAGTGCTCGGACTCCCCTGAACCCCATGCACTCTATGTACATGGCCGTCTTTGTGTGTTGTTTTCCCATATCCTTCCCCTCAAGAAGTCTCATATGAGATCATCTCAAAGGTGGGAAACCGTCTGAGTGGTGCCTAGTATCTCCCATATACACTCGACTTCCACATTATTACTGCCATATCATCTAACATCACCAAAATGACCTAAGTCCATATGATGTATCCTCTATGGAGTAATAATATAAAAAGCAAGTGTAGAGTGCCAAGCTTATAAGCTTGACCATACAATAATGGAGATAATAAACCATAGAATCCTATGAAATATAGAACAAAGTCTCATAACAAGTGACTTCAAACCTATCTAAGACTACATGATAGATTGCCCTCATAACACTCCAGGTCTTCCTAACCTTGAGTGTACTCACAAGTAATAGTTTAACTTAACTATCTTGTGAACTATGCAAATCCATCATCTAGCTCTCGGTAGTAAAATGCAATCTCTACATTTCACGAACCAAGAAGTCTATGGTTTTTTCATCCATTACATGTGGACTAAGTTCTATAGGAAGAGCATCTATTGGCACTTGTGCAAACTCTAATATTTCTCTTCCCTGTATTTTGCCTTATGAATGCAAAAAGCATTCCCTTTGAGATTCAGATAATCCCTAAGTACCCATCCTCCTAACTGATGTTTACTCATCCTACTCATGATGTAACACCAACTAAGTGTTTGGTACCCTAATAGGTTAGATATATCCCCATCTCCTGGAAACTCAAAAGAGAAGTATCATCAATCTACTCCCACTCTAACTAATGTCAATAACTAGACTATCTCATCTACTTAAAGACCATCACTGGAGTAACATAATTGCTCCTCTCTAGACTCTCCATGTGAGACTCAATCTAACCATCATGATTAACTGATCTCCCTCTTGTCTTTGATAGAAGAGTGCCACTTCTATCTTACAACCTAAAAGTAAGAAAGTGAAACTCTCTCTCTCTCTCTCTATTCAATCTCTTCTAAGGAAAAGAGCTCTAGCAGTGGAACCTATTCCATTTTCCCTTTCCCTTTGAAAGAGATTCTGTTGAATCCATTTACTATGTTCATAACTGAGAACATGTACATAAGTTCTCCATGTTTTCCTTCAAAACTAGTGGAGAAAGAGACTCCCATGTGAAGGAAAATTACACTGAAAAGTAGAGTAATTGAATTCCTTCTGAAATAAAGAGTAAGAGATGTTTCCCAAACACCTCTTCTGTCTAAAGGAAAATATACTCTATTCTTCTCCTATGAAGAAATCATGTTTTCCTTTCCTTCTTTCTCTCTCAAAGAGCAGGAGCTAAAGTGAGACCACTCAACTAAAATGATATCTCTCATGGATCTCTGAGCTAATTCCGACTTTCTCCTTTCCTTAAAAGAGAAACTCATGAATCTATTTAGTCCTCTCTTCCATAAGTAATACATAATCCCTCATTACATATATTCCTATGAAGATGGAGAACAAATCTCCCCTGAATAACTAAGGTGTATGTAGTGAAGAGTGAAGAAAATAAATTCCTAACAAGGGTCAAAGCCCTCTACTAAAATGGTCAGCAATGATATGACATGACACCATAAACACATGTGTATCCATACTAAAGAGTTATCTTTGCCAACCATTCTCTATGCATGGATCTATACGATCCAATCAAAATGATGGAATTATCCTTCCTAAAAACCTGAAAATGAGTATGTGATACCAATGGTGATGAAATCACCCATCACATTCTCTACTGGAAGAATAGGTCTTCCCTAATCTATGAAGGATAATTCCTAATCCTAAGGAGATATCTACTAAGAGCTCTCCTCTGATCTAGTGAGACATGATGCCATGAATGATGAGTTCTTTTCTCCCTGGCCATAGAAGAAGAGTGCTCAAAGGGAAGTCAATTCCACCATCCCATACCAGTGAAAATTTCTTTCAATTCACGGTGTCATACCTACACTAAAACGAATATATATTCCATGTAATGGAATATGTAGGTGGACTCTAATGAATCCCATATCCTAAAATCATATCAGTGGACTCAAATGAGTCCCATGTCCTTGAACGAGTACAGTTTGGTTCTAGTCAACAATGTGACAATGGATATCCCCTTTTGTTCCAAACCAACTTGTTCCTAGGTACAAAGACTAAGTCTAGGTACCTCTCTATAGATCCCAAGATACATATGTATGTATTGGGTACCCCAACTATTCCTGACTAAGGGATCTATGCTCTGAGTCATAGAGCTAGTGCCATACCCGTGGCCTTCCTAACCATCACTCGAATCACATAAGCACCCGTCGATGCTGTCTCATGAAACCCATCTGTATGATCCCATCTAATTGGCTTCCTTAGTAGTGTAGCAAAAATTCTTCACAACTTGCTCAAGTGATGTGCATGAGTGAAACTAGTCACTCTTTGGGTATTCCTGATAATACCCCATAGTCTCCTAATCATCATGTGAGACTGTTGTGAAGATAAGTAAATCTTCACTAACTTGGAGATTATCAAACTGTATCTCCCGTGCCTATATGAAACTTCCTAAAACCTATAGGATTGCTTGTGCACATTACTAATGGTGAAGGTGTAGCTCCTTTCGTTAGCAATCCTATGGTCTAAATCCATAGGGATTATGTGTAGGGATCCTGTTACTACTGAAGTTTCCTTATGTATACTACTATGATGGTCCTAAGTCCATCAAATACATGCTTATAAGCATGCCTAGGTCTTATTGATGTTTGAAGAGAGGCATATTACTACGCCATAACAATCTTACCTAAAGGTAAGTGTGCATATAATGCCATGCAGTAGGAAAAATTTCCATAGCATTTCCCTAGGAAATGGAATCCCAAAAAATTTTAACCAATAGCTCAGTGGCACACAGGCCACCCAACAACATAGGGCTTGATAGGCCCATGGCATGCACACCATAAACTCATATTTGAACTCCATAACCTGCAAAAACATAACAACAAATGCTAGCAACAATTCTTTGTGTTGCATAGCCATGTAGTTTCTCCAATCCTCTTTCCTGCAAACAATCCAAAAGTGTACTTCTGGCCTATTGATCCGTACTTTTAGAATTTAAACAATGATCAACATTTGATTTACGCAATCCAATCTATGCATGTACATATAACATGCCATAACATAAAGTAAAATGCCTGAAGCATAAAGCATACGTCCCTGAGTAGTTTGGTTTTGGAATTGCATGCATCCAATCCTTCTCGACAAGCTTCGAGACCTCTGCACATTCCTCCTCAGCTCCTAGTATAAGCTTGGAAGTGCCCGAAAACATCAGATCACTTCTCAAAACATAAAACATGGTCAGGTGATTACGAAAATAATGCAAATTTAGTCAAAAAATGCCTTAGTAATCCTTCTTTAGACTTGCAAAAACCACTTTAGGACCTACAAATGTTCATAAACGGAAATATGTAGCATGTGCAAAGAGCTCAGAGTGAAACTACTCAAATCGCCTTCCCGGTTTGAAAGATATGGCTCTCAGAAGGTAGTCACCAAAAACTGTTCAGACTTGCAGAGCTATACAGACCTGCAAAAAAACATATTTTCCAAAATTTCTTTTGATAAACTCAAAGTAGACCTTGTGTCTTCGAAAAGAGCCATAGCACGTCCAATTTGGAGTTCTCTAGCTCAAGATATAGCCATTCCAAGATGGACATGCCAACCTAGTGGATTGTTGGAGGGGCTGAAAAAAGTGTGAAAATGTGATTTTTGGGATGCCCTAAAGCATTCTTCCATCAAGAAAATCCTAAAATTCTCTTCATAACCTCAGAGAGTGATACATGAAGATACTTGGGCCTATTTTCACCCTTGCAAATCCTCCCTTCATGCATGCTAATTCACTCCCCAAAATAGGCCTAAATCAACATTTTTAGTTTCATGTCAAAACTTAAATGGGAGCTCTCAGCAAGCTTCTAATCCACTCTAAATGTGGATTTCTCTTGGATTTTCTAGTTCTCCATGGTAATATATACATCATAATTCATGTATGTATACTATAATCCATGGTAAACTTCTTAAATAGTCTCTTTTCTTACTCCTAAAAGTGGAGTTTGGCGAAAATTAACATCTAAATTTTTTCCAAAAAGTGCGGGAAGGGGGTCTTTGAGGAACTAAATTTCCTCTTTAACGTATCCTTTCAATGAATTTAATGTTTCGCCTATGAAGTCCATACACCATACTTTTAGTATATATACTTTTTCCCATCCATCCATAGCTATTGCTCCTCTTTTTCCCTCTTTCAAAATGGGAAATTCTTAAATTCAGGTGCTGGAATTTTTTCTCAAATTGTGATGGAAGGGGGTTTTGTGGAGCTTCAAACTCCTGTCATACTGAGATATATTTTGGATTTCTTAATCCTATATGGAATTCAATACACTACACTATACGTGTGCATGGTTTTTCCCATAAATCTATGAAAATTCCCTCTTCTTTTCCCCTTCCTAAAATGGCTAGTTATCAAAATAGCCCCCATACACATGCACATACACATACACATACACATGCACATACACATACACATACACATACACATACACATACACATACACATACACATACACATACACATACACATACACATACACATACACATACACATACACATACACATACACATACACATACACATACACATACACATGCTGCACATACACATGCACATACACATGCACATACACATGCACATACACATACACGTACACGTACACGTACACGTACACATACACATACACATACACATACACATACACATACACATACACATACACATACACATACACATACACATACACATACACATACACATACACATACACATACACATACACATACACATACACATACACATACACATACACATACACATACACATACACATACACATACACATACACATACACATACACATACACATACACATACACATACACATACACATACACATACACATACACATACACATACACATACACATACACATACACATACACATACACATACACATACACATACACATACACATACACATACACATACACATACACATACACATACACATACACATACACATACACATACACATACACATACACATACACATACACATACACATACACATACACATACACATACACATACACATACACATACACATACACATACACATACACATACACATACACATACACATACACATACACATACACATACACATACACATACACATACACATACACATACACATACACATACACATACACATACACATACACATACACATACACATACACATACACATACACATACACATACACATACACATACACATACACATACACATACGAATACACAGATGCATACACATACGCTGTGGTAGAGATTCGCAAACCAAGCTTATGAATTGATCAAAAGTAATAAATCAAAGGCTTGACAAAGGCATGTATAAATCAAATCAGATAACTCTTTGTGCTTACCTTGGAGTTTGCAATGGTAAGAAGAAAAGAATTATTGGAAGGAGACAAATGACACATTTGATATTGGTGAAAGACTTTCTTGTTCATAGGTCTTATTGCATATGGATGCTTGAAATACATTATTTTCGTTTCTTTGTGATTAAACGGTATGATTTTGACTCATAAGTGTACCTGCAACGAAAGTAAATATGAAGTGCATTTATGCGTCTTTGGTATTTTATGCATCCGAGTGCATGTAAATAGAGTCAGAATTCCCTAATGTGTGGGTGGATATGAGTACATATCTGTAAATGCATTTGTGCATGAGAGGAGTAAATTTGAGTGTGTCAACTATGATGTTGTACATATGTACATACATATGCATTAGCATATATATGTGACGGGTGTTCATCATAAGTGTGCATGTATGTTAGTGTGTAATGTGGATATGCATGCGCGTGCATGGCAAAAGTATGTGCATTCGTGTACATAAGAATGTATGAGCATAGGAAAGTTTGTTTCTAATACAAATGTATGGACATGTATGTGCGCATGTGTATATGGTTGTATATACATTAAGGTGTACATCAAGGTACGGCAGTTTTAGGAAAGGAAACATGTGGCAATAGCTTATGAAAAGAAAAAGAATCCCAAAATGGAGGGCAGGCGGGGATCGAGGTATGGCAGGAGCTCGAAGCTACAAAAGAAAAACGCGCAAGGAAAGAGCAAGGGGATTCTGATGTTCATCGGAGGAAGTTTTGGAATCAAAAAACAAGGGAACAGAAGCTTCAATAAATATCTTGGAAGAAGCTACGCGCAGGCAGAGCTGGGAGAATTTGGAGGGATGCAGATCTTAAGCTGCTCGAGTCATGTGCTGATGAGTGGTTGAAAACTGCAGGATGGAATGAGCTCCAGGGGGCAATGAATCTTCGGCGTTGTCTTACAGACGCTCGCCAGCTTAAATCCTCGGAATTCAAACAAGAAGAAGTCCATTGACTTACTGGTCCGGTGATTGAGGGATAGTTTCTAACTTGTATCTTGTGTCATCACTCAATTGTCCTGCAAACCTTTGCTTCAGGTATCTTCTTTTCTGTTCAGCTTCTGCCTTCACAGTTTCTTCTGCAGCAGCGGTTTGAGATGTCTCATTAGCTTCTTGGAAGAGTAGGCTACCTAGCTGCTTTATATGTTTGGTCATCTACAAAGCTTTTGTCGTCACAATTTTCCCTGCAGGAGATCATTTCGGATGTCTTAATTCTTTCCGTAGTTGATTACATTGCAGTTGAGCGGTCTGCATTATTATAGACAGTGGCAGTTTGACTTCACTTGTAGATATAGTTTTGTTAAGTGCACATCATTTATTTAAATTTTCTTTGAGAAATATTCAAATTTTCAAATCTATGCCATAAAATATTTGATCGATACTATTAGGAGATTTAAATGTACTTTGGTGGAGATTTGTCTGCAAGAACGCAGTCTTTGTACTTCAGTGAATTGCTGTGTTTTATGGTTTGCTCTGACCTCGATGGGATAACTTTAGATGCATATGTACCGTCAGATGATTGGTTCTGCTTTTGGTCTAGGCAAAGCACAGACTTTGCTGATAACACAGAAAACATGTTATGCTATAATGATTATTATCTTAGCTTTTAACTTTCTGCCAATGCAGAAGGAAATGGACACTGTTGGTAGGCAGCCCAGTACAACATCCAACTGTGCAATTAATCTGTGATTATGGTGATAAATTTAAGATGCATGTTTTCTTGAATAGAGACTTACATTGAGAAATTCTCAATCGGCGGTAATCTGAAGAGAAAGAGCCATTGGAGAGAGATGCACAAGGACGAGGTTAAAAACATCATTTCAAGTGGCATTCAGGAGCTTCAGAATCTGTTGGTCGAGCTTGTCAAGCTTGCAACTGAAAATTTCGTGAAACAGCGTAGTAGTTACGCTTAGAACGTAATTATTGTTGATTGGACCTTCTATAGCAGAATATCCCGAGTAATAGGGAGATTAGTGGGCAGGTTCACGCCAGTAATGTGTGTGGTTAGAGAGATTCCTGCTGGCGATCACAAGAGTCAGCGAGAATCTTACCTTCATTTCTTCACCTTTGCGTGTCCCGTTTGATTCTGGCGCATACTAATCCAGTCAAGATTGGATATTTGAGGGTATTAGTTGCATTGCAAGCCTTTTGAAGACAATTGGCATTACCTGTTAAGTGCAAGCATTTTAGATAGCGGAGGAGAACAGTCTTAGAAAGCACGAAAAGCGTCTCTGGTATGCATGATGCCAAGGAAGCAGGTCGATGAGTTCATGACAGTTTTTTTGAGATGCTCTGAACACTTTCGTATGGTTTTTTAGAGTTCTGTCAATTTATGCTGTTGCTGCTAGTCCATCTCCGTTGACATACGTGCGCACATAGTTTAGCAGGTTTTTTTTCATCTATTCATAACAATTGACATAGATGTTAAAGTTTGAAGCCCAAGGGATGAGTACAAAGAGGTGTGTGATTTCACATGTAAACGTTTTATAAATGAAAAGTGAGTAATCCTCATTTGTTCAGGTAAGCAGACAGAAAAAGACAAACCCACACATAACAGGATGTATTTGTCTGAAATGTAGACCCTGGTTTGACAACCCTCTGACTTACAGATCTGAAAAATCTGAATGGCCTAATACTCTGTAGTGAAGTGGCTTCTCATTTGAATCCATGCTTCACCTTCAGATAGTTCCTTCCGTTCATCATCAATAAAGTTAGTTGAACAAGGTGCTGTCCTTTTTTTTGCTACCGAACGCTGTTAAAAACATACGAAAGAGAATTCCTTCCCATGAGATTCACTCAACTTTTGCAAACGAATGTGCCATAATGTTAAAAATCAAGAGTGATGTGCGCTTTGACATTATATTCAACTTGCTCCTGATGGCATCACAAATAATTACGATATGTAGAGTGCACACTCAGCAAGTAAAACCTGAAACAATTGATTGTTGAAAAGGCTATAGTTTTAGATACTTATATGTTAAGGAGAAGTTGATGACTCATTTATAGGATATGAATCTAAGCCGAGCTCTTTCGTACACATCCTCTTTTCTTTGTTCGATCCGACATACCTGGTGAACCTGACGTGAAAGGAGGAGAGTGTAGAAATCCTGATCCTAGTTTAAAGAGTGGTGCAGTTGAGTGAGCTCATTGTGCTTGACCATTTATGGGCGACGCAACGATGGATGTTATAACCCAACTTCTGCGCTTTCAGCAGGACGAGAAAAGACGAAGTGCCATTCAGGCATTTGATGAGCGAGTAGTCAGAAGAAGTGGATATTTCAGTGGTAAAAATGTTACTCGTTTTTGCAAGGAATATGAATTGGAGGCACGATACCTTGGTACGGGTCTAACACCATTAAGTGATCAAGAATTAATTGACAATTTTGTATACGTTTCAGAATTACATTTGCGTGACCGACTAGTTGTGGATGCACCTCGACTAGTTATAGAAGGGCAAATAAGATGGTCACAATACAAGATGATACTCATAAGGATGTTTGCACTGGATGATGAAGATAAAGTGACTAGATCCACATTTCTAAAGTGGATACATAAACCAAAAGATCAATCTGTTCTAGAAATAAAAAGGGAGTTTGATCAGCAATTTGCAGATTTATCTGATTATGATAAGAGGGCTATGGATCAAGAAAAGGTATCCTTGTTTCTCCGGGCTATAGATTCGAAAGCCCGAGAAGAAATTTTCCCGCAATTACAACAGATAGGAACTGAGTCTGGTCTTACCGAAGACTGGGGTAATGTAGATGAAGCTGTTAGGGGATATGTAGAAAAGCAAAGAACTTTGTCTAAGTTCATGCAAAGCTGGCATGATGATTTGCAAGAAGAACAAGCTCAGGCTGTTCAGCAACCTGTACAGAATCCTCAGGTAAACCTACCAATACCAAAGGATGTTGTGCCCACTAATACAATGGAAGATATGTTCAAAAAGTTTAGTGACCTTACGATTCAAAGTATGAAGCAGATGATTGAATCTCAATCTTTACAAGCACCGGCACCTAAAAATCCAAAAGCTCCAGAAATTAAAAGATGTATTTGGTGTGACTCTTTGGAGCATAACAGATACTCATGTGAGAGCTTCAAAGAAGCATTAGCAAAGAACTTGGTATTCGTTAAGGAAAAGATGATATATGATTCTAAGACTGGAGAAAAGGTAAACATTAATTTTGGTCGGGGAGGAATGAGAATATTCTTCCCTGGCACTTGTGAAAACGTTGCTTCAACATCGCATACGTATGCATGTCAGGTAGTTGACGAAAATAATGACTTAGAACCGTGGTCTAAAGTAATAAAGTCCTTAGACCGCGGGAAGATGCATCATGAAATTTTAAAGACAGCTAGTAATGAAATCCGAGGGGTAAGTGGATGGGATGATCCAGTAGACACTCTTTCGGTTGTTACATACCTATGCTCTTCGGTAGAGCATGAAGCAGTAGTGGAGGAGAAACGAAGAAGAACCAATGAGGGTGAAGAGGAGAAAAGGAGGACTAGGCGTCAAGTAGAAGCTTCACATGAACAACCTCAAATACCAAACCAAAGCCATCCAACACAAACAAACCAAATAGATCCACCATCACAACCAACAATAATCCAACCAAATAAAATTCCGACTCAAGTTCAAATTCCTACTTCTGCTGAGATGCCAGTCTCTACCCACGATAATATTCCTCCTCAAGATCAAGAAATGCAACCTGTAAAAAAAGGACAAGGAAAAGTGAGAAATCCCTCATATATGCTAAAATCGCATATAGAGCAAGCCACAAATCTTAAACAAGTTCTCGAAAAAAGAGTGCTCGATAGTGTAATCGAATTTACACTCGGTGAGTTACTGGGAATAGCAAAAAGAGAATTTCTAGAAGTAATAATTGACCTCTTAAGAAGGAAACGACAACCAATAGCTGACATGCAAGAGATTGAAAGAATGGATGAAGAGACTCCCGATCATACTGTGCAAGCGCAAGTTCAAGAGCTAAAAAATATACTTGAACCAATTGAGACTAATGTTCAACCGTGCGTGCATGAGGAAATATCCTTGGAAAAGAATTCTTCCGACATAACCCCTTCGAGTTATTACACTAAAGATCATTGGGCCCGAGCCACAACTGAGACGTTGGTAAGATTAGAGAAAATTAGCACTCCAGTTGTCGCTCTTATTGATCATGGGTCTGAAGTTAACTTGATGTCCAAAGATCTCTATATGAAGGGGAAATGGCCAATAGACATGCAGCCTGGTTGGAGAATTAAGGCTGCGAACTCAATGCCAGGTGAGTTGTTTGGTGCATGCCCGCAGGTTCTAGTTACAATTGGAGATGTCAGTGATTATCAAAATTTTTTCGTACAAGATCATTCTAGTTACTCATTGATTCTAGGGCAGCCATATATTACTGCCTTAAGAATGGAAACAAGAGTCTTAGAAGATGGATCGGCTTACGCGCGAATCCGTAGTAAAGATGGGAAAAAGGCAGTTCAATTCATGACGGTATGTGTGGATCACATCAGGAATAGAACTTCTCTTCGGACAAGGCCTATTCCTGAAGAATACGAGGATCAAAGTTTTTAAAGGAAGCTTTCATAAGTCGGGACTATGAAGGCTTGAAAGGTGAAAAGATCCCGAATGTAAATATGTTTATATCAAGTTTTATAGCACTTTCTTCGACAAATTCATTTCAGTTTCGTGTTTTTTCTGAGTTAAAAAAGTGGGAAAAACAATACATAGTGGATCTTCAAAGAAATTTTCATGGATGTAGAGTGCTTAACTTCGACGAGGAAATCTCTGGAGTCTTTGATGAGATATCCTTTGCAGACACATTGTTTGATCTGCAAGAGTTAATTCAAGGAAAAAGGAGTGATTATGTGATTCAAACGCACTCTATTTCCATGTATAAGGAAATAGCAAAGTTTGAGCAAGATGAAATAGGTAAAGAAGTCTTTGTTGAAACAAAATACAAAACAATTGATAAAAAGATAAAGCCAGTCGCAGTTCCACTTCCTGAAGATAGTAATAAACTTATGGATGATGTAAAATCTCAGCCACCTCTCAGAGATAAGAGAAAAATAGGCCATGAATTCACTAAAGAAACGCTCGAGCAAATTCAATTGGGGAAAGATGGTTTCCTCAGCGAAAAGGAGAAGGATGTATTCTCTCGGATGTTAGTTAAGCATGGAAAAGCTTTTTCTTTCAATGACCAAGAAATTGGATGCGTAGATCCATCTGTGGTGACACCTATGATAATTTTCACAATTCCACATGTACCTTGGAATCTCAGACCGATTCCAGTACCAAAAGCTCATATTTCAAAGCTAATTGATCTGTTGAATGACAAAATTAGAATGGGGATTCTTGAGCCATCAAGTGCTCCTTATTCTAACCGTTGGTTTACTGTACCAAAAAAGAATGGGTCATTAAGATTTATCCAAGATTTACAGCCAGTGAACAAAGTGACAATTAGAAATATGGGAACTGGGCCTATTGTAGACGAATATGCAGAAGCTTTTGCAGGAAGATCTATTTATTCAATGGGAGATTTGCACTCTGGATATGATCAATTCCAGCTAGCTCTCGAAAGCCGTGATTTGACGACTATGAGGACGCCACTTGGGCTTGTGCGCATGTGCACTTTGCCGCAAGGTGCCACGAACTCAGTGGCACACATGATGAATGGTATGCATAAAGTTCTTAGGGATTTTATTCCACATCTGACTATGCCATTCATTGATGATGTTCCTATTAAAGGCTGTGAAGAAAGAGATAGAGACGAGACTCTTGATGAGGATGGATGTAGGAATTTTGTTAAAAAGCACATAACTGATTGTGAATCCATTCTTAGTCGGCTGGAAGAGGTTCATCTGACATTGTCTGCTGAAAAATCAGTATTTGGAGTGCAAGAGGTTTTAATTGTAGGAAGTTTATGTGGACCTAAAGGAAGAAAGCCATGTCCAAAGAAAGTAGATGCCATCCAACACATGAAAGAGGTCTGCTCCTCGATCACTGAGGTGAGGAGATTTCTTGGGGCATGTGTTTTCTATGTTGTATGGATTCCCCATTTTGCCCATATTGCTGACCCACTTTATCAATTGCTTAGGAAAGGGCAAAGATTTCAATGGAAAGATATCCATACTCAAGCTGTAAGAAAATTAAAGAAAGCACTTGCAGAAGCTCCATTGCTTAGAAAGGCTGTTTATACTGATAATAAAGAAATTTATATCACCATAGATACAAGTCCGACAGGTATAGGTTGGGCGATTGGCCAAGAGGATGATGAAGGAAAAAGATATGCAATTCGTTTCGGAGCTAAAGTTCTAAATGTTCGCCAGAGAGGTTACCCTCAAATTAAGCGAGAGCTTTGGGGGATAGTGACTGCACTTAAAAATGATAAAGAATATCTGATTGGGGCAAATGTGGTAGTAGAAACAGATTGTTTATCATTGTTGGGAATGATCGTGAATTGTTCCACTGCAGATATTGCCATGTTAAGATGGATAGCATATATTAAGTCGCTAAACCCTGAGTTTGTTCATATAGCTGGAAGGAATAATGTGGTGGCTGATATGCTATCACGAGCTATATATGAAAATGAAGATTTGATGACTTCTAATGATGAAGAGATAGGTCTGGACTTTTATGCTTCACATGTACATAATCTAAGCCTAAATGAAGCATTTACTGGACTAAATAGAAAAGAGCCTAAGCGTCAAAATGAAAGGCTTGGAATTTGTACTGAGTCTTCAAAGGAAGTTCAAAATAGCCTAGAAAGAGGGGAAGATAATAGATGGATAGAAGAAGAACCTTACAAGATCCAAATAGGAATAACAGAAAGGTTCAATGAAGATGAATATGAAAATGAGTGGAAGGAAATCGGGAGATATTTAAGTATGAAGTGTCCTGATTTTAGTTGGAGTAAAGAAAAATTTCGTACCATTCGAAGAAAGTCAAGCAATTATTTCCTGAAAGATGGATTACTCTGGAAGCGAAGCACTGGAATGGGAAAGATACCCCAGCGAGTTGTAGGTTGTGAAGAATCGAGAGGAAGGATTATGCGTGAAATGCATAACTCACTATGGGCCGGTCATAAAGGCTTTCAAGGAACTTATGAAAAGATAAGGGAAAGATACTGGTGGCCTGGGATGTATGTGGATACCCAAAATTACGTAGCCACTTGTAAACCTTGTCAGATGTACTCCAATGTTAGACACAGAGATGAATTACATCCAACATATCCTCTTAATATTCACTATAAATGGGTTGTTGATTTAGTTACAATGCCATTAGGGGTGCATCAGATGAGGTATATTGTATTAGCAAGAGAAGACCTAACAAATCATGTTGAAGCAAGAGCTCTAAGGACGAAAACTACAAGCAATGTACGCAAATTTCTACTAGAAGATGTGTTTAGTAGATTTGGTTATGTGGAGAAAATAGTTGCCGATAGAGGTGAACTTGATGCTCAGGAAGCTGAAGACTTCTTTAAAAAATACGGAATTCGATTATCACTCACCACCGCTTACAATCCTGAAGCTAATGGAAAAATAGAACGTGGTCACCCACCAATTATTAAAGCTTTGGCTAAGGCTTGTGAGGGGAAAATAAAGAATTGGCCAAATTACCTTCCATTTGCCCTTTGGGCAGATAGGATGACATACACTAGAACTACCGGATATATGCCAGCGGAATTGATGTATTGTCAAAAGCCTATTTTGCCGACGGAGTCACATGCTTTAGCATGGACTTCCTTGCCTTGGGAAGATGAGGTGTCAAGAGAAGATCTTCTAGCAGTGCGGATTCTTCAACTAGAAAGAGGGAAAAATCTGGTAGAAGAAGCTGCATTTAAGCTTAGAGCTTCTAGAGAGAAAAATAAAATTGCATTTGACAAGTCCCACAGATTAAGGCCAAAAAGGTTGAAGGAAGGAGACTGGGTACTTGTTTATGATAGCTCATTGAATACTCAATATGAGGCTCGAAGAAAACTGGTTAAGAGATGGTTTGGTCCCTATGTGGTATGTAAAGTTTTTGATAATGGAACATATTCACTTAGAGAATTAGATGGGACTAAGTTAAAGGAATTAACTGCTGGAAAGAGAGTTAAGCTCTTTAAAAGAAGAGAGAATGAGAATTACGAGACGGTAATAAATGAAGACGAAGAAGAGGAAAGTGAAGAGGAAGGATGTGAAGATGATAAAGATGAGGATATCAATAAGGAAAATGATTAAAATAAATTACACCGTAAGATGATGTATATATACATATAAAAACATATATACATATATGTAGGTATATAATAAAACTATATAGACAAATAACAAGATATGAATCCGTCTATATGTAATAAATAAGTAAAGCAACAATTAAATTAAATGTATGTGCTTTACTTAGTCATAAATTTCTATTAATACTAATTTTTGTTTCTTACAGGGTACTGACGGAGATTTGTGATCAGACCATTAATAGGAAGTTTTTTTAGGTTTGATTGGACTGTTTGACTATCTTAGGATCTGGAATGGACAGTGAAGATTCCAATGACACATCCATTCCTGAGGGTAGCATTCCTGAAAGATTTAGAGAGACGTCAGGGAGTGTGCCTGAAAGGAGAACCTTAGATAGTTCTTTTATATCAACTTACTTGCTCCCTACACCTGAAAATGAAGAAAGAATTCCTGTAGAAGAGTTTATTAAAGATCGTATCACTAGGGAGACCTTGATTCCATCATCAAATGAAAGAAGTATACTCAGGTATCGAAGGGCACGAACATATGGAGAAGATGATACTTCGGATAACCGTGAGTCATATATGGAAGTAGACCCAACAGCACTTCTTGTATATAGCCGAGACTTAGCAGAATATGCAGAACTCTTACAACAGCTTGCCTTGTTCCGTAGGGAACGTGAAGGGGGTGAGACGTCTTAAAGATAGACTAAAATGTTGTATTAAAGATATGTGTAAATAATGTCTATTTTGAATCAAGTTAGGTTCTTTTTTATGAAGAATAAAGTCAGAAAAGATCCTCGGAGATCGGCAAGAAAATAAATACCAATGTATATAAATAAAGCCAGGTAATACTTTCCTTCTTTTGAATAATTGTTTTTTTTATATAGATTCGTGTGAAATAAGCCTCTGATTTTTGCAGGATGACCAAGTTCAAGTTTTTTTTTAAAAGAAAGAATGATTAAAGGCGACAAGCTCGAGCGGCTTCTGATTGTATACTGGTGAGATGTTATTGTTTGAGTTTCTTTTCCTCTCATGTATGTATGTGTATATATGTATATATATATATATCCATATGAAAAGACTACATGGGTTGGGCATATGATATGTAAATAAATGCATAATTAAGGAAAATTAAGTAGAACAAAAATCTTGTGCCACTAATTAGATTACATGTAATGTATAAGGGCCAGGATTATATGAGTAAGGTTAGAGGATGGACTAGAACTTTCGAGAACAAGACCTAGGAAGGTGAAGGAAAGACCTAGACTAAGTATCTGTATATAGTAGTGTTTACAAATACTTGATGAGTGAGACACTTCGACTTCTACTCTTGATCTCTCATCTGACCTGATCTTCAGTCAGATTATATCTTGAGAAAAGAATTCTTATACCAGCCAGCTTTCTATATGTATGTGTATGTGTTGTTGGGTGCTGCGATGAGCTAGTAGGCGGGTGGAACTACCCTGGTCGGGTGATCAGGGCCACGAGCTGACGCTAGTTGTGTCGTATGGCCTGACCTATATGTTGTTACGCGCTCATACGGGTTGATAGGCGGGTGGAGTCACTCTGACCGGGTGGTCAGAGCCACGAGCTGACGTTGATTTCGTATGAGGCTGACATTGTGCATCGTGCGCTATGTCGGGTCGGTAGATGGGTGGGCTAAACCTGGCCGGGTGGTCAGGTCCACGAATCGCATCCGATTTCGACATAGGCCGAAAAGTGTGGAAAAATAAATAAATAAAAATAAAAAGCAAAGATATAAAGGTTGAGCTGGATGAAGAATTAAAATAAAGAAAAACAGAATAAAAATATGAGAAAAATAAGAAAAGGGTCTGAAGGGGTTTCAGATGATAGAAGATCAAGAGGGAAGCCAGAAGCGAGTTTCATAAATCGAGTTAGTAAAGACTGGTATATGCAAATGCTTCGGATAGGCTACTAGATCTGACCGGGTCGAGTTAACGAGAGAGCTAAGAAGTTTTCGATTTACTCACATGATTTCTAGTCTAAGTACATTAGTGTAATCTGATATGTTGTACGAGGTGTTTTTGTCTACCTTCTTTTCTTGATTTATGCCAAGTTTAATACATATTCAGATTTCATGCATTCAGTTGAAATTTCTTTAAGTAGTGTTTATTTGCCACGACCACTTGATCCTCGCTTGTATTCAATGTTGTGTATGCAGGTTGGTGGTGCATCCGGAGGATGCACAGGTTCAGAGGGGGTGGATGTGGTAGAGATTCGCAAACCAAGCTTATGAATTGATCAAAAGTAATAAATCAAAGGCTTGACAAAGGCATGTATAAATCAAATCAGATAACTCTTTGTGCTTACCTTGGAGTTTGCAATGGTAAGAAGAAAAGAATTATTGGAAGGAGACAAATGACACATTTGATATTGGTGAAAGACTTTCTTGTTCATAGGTCTTATTGCATATGGATGCTTGAAATACATTATTTTCGTTTCTTTGTGATTAAACGATATGATTTTGACTCATAAGTGTACCTGCAACGAAAGTAAATATGAAGTGCATTTATGCGTCTTTGGTATTTTATGCATCCGAGTGCATGTAAATAGAGTCAGAATTCCCTAATGTGTGGGTGGATATGAGTACATATCTGTAAATGCATTTGTGCATGAGAGGAGTAAATTTGAGTGTGTCAACTATGATGTTGTACATATGTACATACATATGCATTAGCATATATATGTGACGGGTGTTCATCATAAGTGTGCATGTATGTTAGTGTGTAATGTGGATATGCATGCGCGTGCATGGCAAAAGTATGTGCATTCGTGTACATAAGAATGTATGAGCATAGGAAAGTTTGTTTCTAATACAAATGTATGGACATGTATGTGCGCATGTGTATATGGTTGTATATACATTAAGGTGTACATCAAGGTACGGCAGTTTTAGGAAAGGAAACATGTGGCAATAGCTTATGAAAAGAAAAAGAATCCCAAAATGGAGGGCAGGCGGGGATCGAGGTATGGCAGGAGCTCGAAGCTACAAAAGAAAAACGCGCAAGGAAAGAGCAAGGGGATTCTGATGTTCATCGGAGGAAGTTTTGGAATCAAAAAACAAGGGAACAGAAGCTTCAATAAATATCTTGGAAGAAGCTACGCGCAGGCAGAGCTGGGAGAATTTGGAGGGATGCAGATCTTAAGCTGCTCGAGTCATGTGCTGATGAGTGGTTGAAAACTGCAGGATGGAATGAGCTCCAGGGGGCAATGAATCTTCGGCGTTGTCTTACAGACGCTCGCCAGCTTAAATCCTCGGAATTCAAACAAGAAGAAGTCCATTGACTTACTGGTCCGGTGATTGAGGGATAGTTTCTAACTTGTATCTTGTGTCATCACTCAATTGTCCTGCAAACCTTTGCTTCAGGTATCTTCTTTTCTGTTCAGCTTCTGCCTTCACAGTTTCTTCTGCAGCAGCGGTTTGAGATGTCTCATTAGCTTCTTGGAAGAGTAGGCTACCTAGCTGCTTTATATGTTTGGTCATCTACAAAGCTTTTGTCGTCACAATTTTCCCTGCAGGAGATCATTTCGGATGTCTTAATTCTTTCCGTAGTTGATTACATTGCAGTTGAGCGGTCTGCATTATTATAGACAGTGGCAGTTTGACTTCACTTGTAGATATAGTTTTGTTAAGTGCACATCATTTATTTAAATTTTCTTTGAGAAATATTCAAATTTTCAAATCTATGCCATAAAATATTTGATCGATACTATTAGGAGATTTAAATGTACTTTGGTGGAGATTTGTCTGCAAGAACGCAGTCTTTGTACTTCAGTGAATTGCTGTGTTTTATGGTTTGCTCTGACCTCGATGGGATAACTTTAGATGCATATGTACCGTCAGATGATTGGTTCTGCTTTTGGTCTAGGCAAAGCACAGACTTTGCTGATAACACAGAAAACATGTTATGCTATAATGATTATTATCTTAGCTTTTAACTTTCTGCCAATGCAGAAGGAAATGGACACTGTTGGTAGGCAGCCCAGTACAACATCCAACTGTGCAATTAATCTGTGATTATGGTGATAAATTTAAGATGCATGTTTTCTTGAATAGAGACTTACATTGAGAAATTCTCAATCGGCGGTAATCTGAAGAGAAAGAGCCATTGGAGAGAGATGCACAAGGACGAGGTTAAAAACATCATTTCAAGTGGCATTCAGGAGCTTCAGAATCTGTTGGTCGAGCTTGTCAAGCTTGCAACTGAAAATTTCGTGAAACAGCGTAGTAGTTACGCTTAGAACGTAATTATTGTTGATTGGACCTTCTATAGCAGAATATCCCGAGTAATAGGGAGATTAGTGGGCAGGTTCACGCCAGTAATGTGTGTGGTTAGAGAGATTCCTGCTGGCGATCACAAGAGTCAGCGAGAATCTTACCTTCATTTCTTCACCTTTGCGTGTCCCGTTTGATTCTGGCGCATACTAATCCAGTCAAGATTGGATATTTGAGGGTATTAGTTGCATTGCAAGCCTTTTGAAGACAATTGGCATTACCTGTTAAGTGCAAGCATTTTAGATAGCGGAGGAGAACAGTCTTAGAAAGCACGAAAAGCGTCTCTGGTATGCATGATGCCAAGGAAGCAGGTCGATGAGTTCATGACAGTTTTTTTGAGATGCTCTGAACACTTTCGTATGGTTTTTTAGAGTTCTGTCAATTTATGCTGTTGCTGCTAGTCCATCTCCGTTGACATACGTGCGCACATAGTTTAGCAGGTTTTTTTTCATCTATTCATAACAATTGACATAGATGTTAAAGTTTGAAGCCCAAGGGATGAGTACAAAGAGGTGTGTGATTTCACATGTAAACGTTTTATAAATGAAAAGTGAGTAATCCTCATTTGTTCAGGTAAGCAGACAGAAAAAGACAAACCCACACATAACAGGATGTATTTGTCTGAAATGTAGACCCTGGTTTGACAACCCTCTGACTTACAGATCTGAAAAATCTGAATGGCCTAATACTCTGTAGTGAAGTGGCTTCTCATTTGAATCCATGCTTCACCTTCAGATAGTTCCTTCCGTTCATCATCAATAAAGTTAGTTGAACAAGGTGCTGTCCTTTTTTTTGCTACCGAACGCTGTTAAAAACATACGAAAGAGAATTCCTTCCCATGAGATTCACTCAACTTTTGCAAACGAATGTGCCATAATGTTAAAAATCAAGAGTGATGTGCGCTTTGACATTATATTCAACTTGCTCCTGATGGCATCACAAATAATTACGATATGTAGAGTGCACACTCAGCAAGTAAAACCTGAAACAATTGATTGTTGAAAAGGCTATAGTTTTAGATACTTATATGTTAAGGAGAAGTTGATGACTCATTTATAGGATATGAATCTAAGCCGAGCTCTTTCGTACACATCCTCTTTTCTTTGTTCGATCCGACATACCTGGTGAACCTGACGTGAAAGGAGGAGAGTGTAGAAATCCTGATCCTAGTTTAAAGAGTGGTGCAGTTGAGTGAGCTCATTGTGCTTGACCATTTATGGGCGACGCAACGATGGATGTTATAACCCAACTTCTGCGCTTTCAGCAGGACGAGAAAAGACGAAGTGCCATTCAGGCATTTGATGAGCGAGTAGTCAGAAGAAGTGGATATTTCAGTGGTAAAAATGTTACTCGTTTTTGCAAGGAATATGAATTGGAGGCACGATACCTTGGTACGGGTCTAACACCATTAAGTGATCAAGAATTAATTGACAATTTTGTATACGTTTCAGAATTACATTTGCGTGACCGACTAGTTGTGGATGCACCTCGACTAGTTATAGAAGGGCAAATAAGATGGTCACAATACAAGATGATACTCATAAGGATGTTTGCACTGGATGATGAAGATAAAGTGACTAGATCCACATTTCTAAAGTGGATACATAAACCAAAAGATCAATCTGTTCTAGAAATAAAAAGGGAGTTTGATCAGCAATTTGCAGATTTATCTGATTATGATAAGAGGGCTATGGATCAAGAAAAGGTATCCTTGTTTCTCCGGGCTATAGATTCGAAAGCCCGAGAAGAAATTTTCCCGCAATTACAACAGATAGGAACTGAGTCTGGTCTTACCGAAGACTGGGGTAATGTAGATGAAGCTGTTAGGGGATATGTAGAAAAGCAAAGAACTTTGTCTAAGTTCATGCAAAGCTGGCATGATGATTTGCAAGAAGAACAAGCTCAGGCTGTTCAGCAACCTGTACAGAATCCTCAGGTAAACCTACCAATACCAAAGGATGTTGTGCCCACTAATACAATGGAAGATATGTTCAAAAAGTTTAGTGACCTTACGATTCAAAGTATGAAGCAGATGATTGAATCTCAATCTTTACAAGCACCGGCACCTAAAAATCCAAAAGCTCCAGAAATTAAAAGATGTATTTGGTGTGACTCTTTGGAGCATAACAGATACTCATGTGAGAGCTTCAAAGAAGCATTAGCAAAGAACTTGGTATTCGTTAAGGAAAAGATGATATATGATTCTAAGACTGGAGAAAAGGTAAACATTAATTTTGGTCGGGGAGGAATGAGAATATTCTTCCCTGGCACTTGTGAAAACGTTGCTTCAACATCGCATACGTATGCATGTCAGGTAGTTGACGAAAATAATGACTTAGAACCGTGGTCTAAAGTAATAAAGTCCTTAGACCGCGGGAAGATGCATCATGAAATTTTAAAGACAGCTAGTAATGAAATCCGAGGGGTAAGTGGATGGGATGATCCAGTAGACACTCTTTCGGTTGTTACATACCTATGCTCTTCGGTAGAGCATGAAGCAGTAGTGGAGGAGAAACGAAGAAGAACCAATGAGGGTGAAGAGGAGAAAAGGAGGACTAGGCGTCAAGTAGAAGCTTCACATGAACAACCTCAAATACCAAACCAAAGCCATCCAACACAAACAAACCAAATAGATCCACCATCACAACCAACAATAATCCAACCAAATAAAATTCCGACTCAAGTTCAAATTCCTACTTCTGCTGAGATGCCAGTCTCTACCCACGATAATATTCCTCCTCAAGATCAAGAAATGCAACCTGTAAAAAAAGGACAAGGAAAAGTGAGAAATCCCTCATATATGCTAAAATCGCATATAGAGCAAGCCACAAATCTTAAACAAGTTCTCGAAAAAAGAGTGCTCGATAGTGTAATCGAATTTACACTCGGTGAGTTACTGGGAATAGCAAAAAGAGAATTTCTAGAAGTAATAATTGACCTCTTAAGAAGGAAACGACAACCAATAGCTGACATGCAAGAGATTGAAAGAATGGATGAAGAGACTCCCGATCATACTGTGCAAGCGCAAGTTCAAGAGCTAAAAAATATACTTGAACCAATTGAGACTAATGTTCAACCGTGCGTGCATGAGGAAATATCCTTGGAAAAGAATTCTTCCGACATAACCCCTTCGAGTTATTACACTAAAGATCATTGGGCCCGAGCCACAACTGAGACGTTGGTAAGATTAGAGAAAATTAGCACTCCAGTTGTCGCTCTTATTGATCATGGGTCTGAAGTTAACTTGATGTCCAAAGATCTCTATATGAAGGGGAAATGGCCAATAGACATGCAGCCTGGTTGGAGAATTAAGGCTGCGAACTCAATGCCAGGTGAGTTGTTTGGTGCATGCCCGCAGGTTCTAGTTACAATTGGAGATGTCAGTGATTATCAAAATTTTTTCGTACAAGATCATTCTAGTTACTCATTGATTCTAGGGCAGCCATATATTACTGCCTTAAGAATGGAAACAAGAGTCTTAGAAGATGGATCGGCTTACGCGCGAATCCGTAGTAAAGATGGGAAAAAGGCAGTTCAATTCATGACGGTATGTGTGGATCACATCAGGAATAGAACTTCTCTTCGGACAAGGCCTATTCCTGAAGAATACGAGGATCAAAGTTTTTAAAGGAAGCTTTCATAAGTCGGGACTATGAAGGCTTGAAAGGTGAAAAGATCCCGAATGTAAATATGTTTATATCAAGTTTTATAGCACTTTCTTCGACAAATTCATTTCAGTTTCGTGTTTTTTCTGAGTTAAAAAAGTGGGAAAAACAATACATAGTGGATCTTCAAAGAAATTTTCATGGATGTAGAGTGCTTAACTTCGACGAGGAAATCTCTGGAGTCTTTGATGAGATATCCTTTGCAGACACATTGTTTGATCTGCAAGAGTTAATTCAAGGAAAAAGGAGTGATTATGTGATTCAAACGCACTCTATTTCCATGTATAAGGAAATAGCAAAGTTTGAGCAAGATGAAATAGGTAAAGAAGTCTTTGTTGAAACAAAATACAAAACAATTGATAAAAAGATAAAGCCAGTCGCAGTTCCACTTCCTGAAGATAGTAATAAACTTATGGATGATGTAAAATCTCAGCCACCTCTCAGAGATAAGAGAAAAATAGGCCATGAATTCACTAAAGAAACGCTCGAGCAAATTCAATTGGGGAAAGATGGTTTCCTCAGCGAAAAGGAGAAGGATGTATTCTCTCGGATGTTAGTTAAGCATGGAAAAGCTTTTTCTTTCAATGACCAAGAAATTGGATGCGTAGATCCATCTGTGGTGACACCTATGATAATTTTCACAATTCCACATGTACCTTGGAATCTCAGACCGATTCCAGTACCAAAAGCTCATATTTCAAAGCTAATTGATCTGTTGAATGACAAAATTAGAATGGGGATTCTTGAGCCATCAAGTGCTCCTTATTCTAACCGTTGGTTTACTGTACCAAAAAAGAATGGGTCATTAAGATTTATCCAAGATTTACAGCCAGTGAACAAAGTGACAATTAGAAATATGGGAACTGGGCCTATTGTAGACGAATATGCAGAAGCTTTTGCAGGAAGATCTATTTATTCAATGGGAGATTTGCACTCTGGATATGATCAATTCCAGCTAGCTCTCGAAAGCCGTGATTTGACGACTATGAGGACGCCACTTGGGCTTGTGCGCATGTGCACTTTGCCGCAAGGTGCCACGAACTCAGTGGCACACATGATGAATGGTATGCATAAAGTTCTTAGGGATTTTATTCCACATCTGACTATGCCATTCATTGATGATGTTCCTATTAAAGGCTGTGAAGAAAGAGATAGAGACGAGACTCTTGATGAGGATGGATGTAGGAATTTTGTTAAAAAGCACATAACTGATTGTGAATCCATTCTTAGTCGGCTGGAAGAGGTTCATCTGACATTGTCTGCTGAAAAATCAGTATTTGGAGTGCAAGAGGTTTTAATTGTAGGAAGTTTATGTGGACCTAAAGGAAGAAAGCCATGTCCAAAGAAAGTAGATGCCATCCAACACATGAAAGAGGTCTGCTCCTCGATCACTGAGGTGAGGAGATTTCTTGGGGCATGTGTTTTCTATGTTGTATGGATTCCCCATTTTGCCCATATTGCTGACCCACTTTATCAATTGCTTAGGAAAGGGCAAAGATTTCAATGGAAAGATATCCATACTCAAGCTGTAAGAAAATTAAAGAAAGCACTTGCAGAAGCTCCATTGCTTAGAAAGGCTGTTTATACTGATAATAAAGAAATTTATATCACCATAGATACAAGTCCGACAGGTATAGGTTGGGCGATTGGCCAAGAGGATGATGAAGGAAAAAGATATGCAATTCGTTTCGGAGCTAAAGTTCTAAATGTTCGCCAGAGAGGTTACCCTCAAATTAAGCGAGAGCTTTGGGGGATAGTGACTGCACTTAAAAATGATAAAGAATATCTGATTGGGGCAAATGTGGTAGTAGAAACAGATTGTTTATCATTGTTGGGAATGATCGTGAATTGTTCCACTGCAGATATTGCCATGTTAAGATGGATAGCATATATTAAGTCGCTAAACCCTGAGTTTGTTCATATAGCTGGAAGGAATAATGTGGTGGCTGATATGCTATCACGAGCTATATATGAAAATGAAGATTTGATGACTTCTAATGATGAAGAGATAGGTCTGGACTTTTATGCTTCACATGTACATAATCTAAGCCTAAATGAAGCATTTACTGGACTAAATAGAAAAGAGCCTAAGCGTCAAAATGAAAGGCTTGGAATTTGTACTGAGTCTTCAAAGGAAGTTCAAAATAGCCTAGAAAGAGGGGAAGATAATAGATGGATAGAAGAAGAACCTTACAAGATCCAAATAGGAATAACAGAAAGGTTCAATGAAGATGAATATGAAAATGAGTGGAAGGAAATCGGGAGATATTTAAGTATGAAGTGTCCTGATTTTAGTTGGAGTAAAGAAAAATTTCGTACCATTCGAAGAAAGTCAAGCAATTATTTCCTGAAAGATGGATTACTCTGGAAGCGAAGCACTGGAATGGGAAAGATACCCCAGCGAGTTGTAGGTTGTGAAGAATCGAGAGGAAGGATTATGCGTGAAATGCATAACTCACTATGGGCCGGTCATAAAGGCTTTCAAGGAACTTATGAAAAGATAAGGGAAAGATACTGGTGGCCTGGGATGTATGTGGATACCCAAAATTACGTAGCCACTTGTAAACCTTGTCAGATGTACTCCAATGTTAGACACAGAGATGAATTACATCCAACATATCCTCTTAATATTCACTATAAATGGGTTGTTGATTTAGTTACAATGCCATTAGGGGTGCATCAGATGAGGTATATTGTATTAGCAAGAGAAGACCTAACAAATCATGTTGAAGCAAGAGCTCTAAGGACGAAAACTACAAGCAATGTACGCAAATTTCTACTAGAAGATGTGTTTAGTAGATTTGGTTATGTGGAGAAAATAGTTGCCGATAGAGGTGAACTTGATGCTCAGGAAGCTGAAGACTTCTTTAAAAAATACGGAATTCGATTATCACTCACCACCGCTTACAATCCTGAAGCTAATGGAAAAATAGAACGTGGTCACCCACCAATTATTAAAGCTTTGGCTAAGGCTTGTGAGGGGAAAATAAAGAATTGGCCAAATTACCTTCCATTTGCCCTTTGGGCAGATAGGATGACATACACTAGAACTACCGGATATATGCCAGCGGAATTGATGTATTGTCAAAAGCCTATTTTGCCGACGGAGTCACATGCTTTAGCATGGACTTCCTTGCCTTGGGAAGATGAGGTGTCAAGAGAAGATCTTCTAGCAGTGCGGATTCTTCAACTAGAAAGAGGGAAAAATCTGGTAGAAGAAGCTGCATTTAAGCTTAGAGCTTCTAGAGAGAAAAATAAAATTGCATTTGACAAGTCCCACAGATTAAGGCCAAAAAGGTTGAAGGAAGGAGACTGGGTACTTGTTTATGATAGCTCATTGAATACTCAATATGAGGCTCGAAGAAAACTGGTTAAGAGATGGTTTGGTCCCTATGTGGTATGTAAAGTTTTTGATAATGGAACATATTCACTTAGAGAATTAGATGGGACTAAGTTAAAGGAATTAACTGCTGGAAAGAGAGTTAAGCTCTTTAAAAGAAGAGAGAATGAGAATTACGAGACGGTAATAAATGAAGACGAAGAAGAGGAAAGTGAAGAGGAAGGATGTGAAGATGATAAAGATGAGGATATCAATAAGGAAAATGATTAAAATAAATTACACCGTAAGATGATGTATATATACATATAAAAACATATATACATATATGTAGGTATATAATAAAACTATATAGACAAATAACAAGATATGAATCCGTCTATATGTAATAAATAAGTAAAGCAACAATTAAATTAAATGTATGTGCTTTACTTAGTCATAAATTTCTATTAATACTAATTTTTGTTTCTTACAGGGTACTGACGGAGATTTGTGATCAGACCATTAATAGGAAGTTTTTTTAGGTTTGATTGGACTGTTTGACTATCTTAGGATCTGGAATGGACAGTGAAGATTCCAATGACACATCCATTCCTGAGGGTAGCATTCCTGAAAGATTTAGAGAGACGTCAGGGAGTGTGCCTGAAAGGAGAACCTTAGATAGTTCTTTTATATCAACTTACTTGCTCCCTACACCTGAAAATGAAGAAAGAATTCCTGTAGAAGAGTTTATTAAAGATCGTATCACTAGGGAGACCTTGATTCCATCATCAAATGAAAGAAGTATACTCAGGTATCGAAGGGCACGAACATATGGAGAAGATGATACTTCGGATAACCGTGAGTCATATATGGAAGTAGACCCAACAGCACTTCTTGTATATAGCCGAGACTTAGCAGAATATGCAGAACTCTTACAACAGCTTGCCTTGTTCCGTAGGGAACGTGAAGGGGGTGAGACGTCTTAAAGATAGACTAAAATGTTGTATTAAAGATATGTGTAAATAATGTCTATTTTGAATCAAGTTAGGTTCTTTTTTATGAAGAATAAAGTCAGAAAAGATCCTCGGAGATCGGCAAGAAAATAAATACCAATGTATATAAATAAAGCCAGGTAATACTTTCCTTCTTTTGAATAATTGTTTTTTTTATATAGATTCGTGTGAAATAAGCCTCTGATTTTTGCAGGATGACCAAGTTCAAGTTTTTTTTTAAAAGAAAGAATGATTAAAGGCGACAAGCTCGAGCGGCTTCTGATTGTATACTGGTGAGATGTTATTGTTTGAGTTTCTTTTCCTCTCATGTATGTATGTGTATATATGTATATATATATATATCCATATGAAAAGACTACATGGGTTGGGCATATGATATGTAAATAAATGCATAATTAAGGAAAATTAAGTAGAACAAAAATCTTGTGCCACTAATTAGATTACATGTAATGTATAAGGGCCAGGATTATATGAGTAAGGTTAGAGGATGGACTAGAACTTTCGAGAACAAGACCTAGGAAGGTGAAGGAAAGACCTAGACTAAGTATCTGTATATAGTAGTGTTTACAAATACTTGATGAGTGAGACACTTCGACTTCTACTCTTGATCTCTCATCTGACCTGATCTTCAGTCAGATTATATCTTGAGAAAAGAATTCTTATACCAGCCAGCTTTCTATATGTATGTGTATGTGTTGTTGGGTGCTGCGATGAGCTAGTAGGCGGGTGGAACTACCCTGGTCGGGTGATCAGGGCCACGAGCTGACGCTAGTTGTGTCGTATGGCCTGACCTATATGTTGTTACGCGCTCATACGGGTTGATAGGCGGGTGGAGTCACTCTGACCGGGTGGTCAGAGCCACGAGCTGACGTTGATTTCGTATGAGGCTGACATTGTGCATCGTGCGCTATGTCGGGTCGGTAGATGGGTGGGCTAAACCTGGCCGGGTGGTCAGGTCCACGAATCGCATCCGATTTCGACATAGGCCGAAAAGTGTGGAAAAATAAATAAATAAAAATAAAAAGCAAAGATATAAAGGTTGAGCTGGATGAAGAATTAAAATAAAGAAAAACAGAATAAAAATATGAGAAAAATAAGAAAAGGGTCTGAAGGGGTTTCAGATGATAGAAGATCAAGAGGGAAGCCAGAAGCGAGTTTCATAAATCGAGTTAGTAAAGACTGGTATATGCAAATGCTTCGGATAGGCTACTAGATCTGACCGGGTCGAGTTAACGAGAGAGCTAAGAAGTTTTCGATTTACTCACATGATTTCTAGTCTAAGTACATTAGTGTAATCTGATATGTTGTACGAGGTGTTTTTGTCTACCTTCTTTTCTTGATTTATGCCAAGTTTAATACATATTCAGATTTCATGCATTCAGTTGAAATTTCTTTAAGTAGTGTTTATTTGCCACGACCACTTGATCCTCGCTTGTATTCAATGTTGTGTATGCAGGTTGGTGGTGCATCCGGAGGATGCACAGGTTCAGAGGGGGTGGATGTGGTAGAGATTCGCAAACCAAGCTTATGAATTGATCAAAAGTAATAAATCAAAGGCTTGACAAAGGCATGTATAAATCAAATCAGATAACTCTTTGTGCTTACCTTGGAGTTTGCAATGGTAAGAAGAAAAGAATTATTGGAAGGAGACAAATGACACATTTGATATTGGTGAAAGACTTTCTTGTTCATAGGTCTTATTGCATATGGATGCTTGAAATACATTATTTTCGTTTCTTTGTGATTAAACGATATGATTTTGACTCATAAGTGTACCTGCAACGAAAGTAAATATGAAGTGCATTTATGCGTCTTTGGTATTTTATGCATCCGAGTGCATGTAAATAGAGTCAGAATTCCCTAATGTGTGGGTGGATATGAGTACATATCTGTAAATGCATTTGTGCATGAGAGGAGTAAATTTGAGTGTGTCAACTATGATGTTGTACATATGTACATACATATGCATTAGCATATATATGTGACGGGTGTTCATCATAAGTGTGCATGTATGTTAGTGTGTAATGTGGATATGCATGCGCGTGCATGGCAAAAGTATGTGCATTCGTGTACATAAGAATGTATGAGCATAGGAAAGTTTGTTTCTAATACAAATGTATGGACATGTATGTGCGCATGTGTATATGGTTGTATATACATTAAGGTGTACATCAAGGTACGGCAGTTTTAGGAAAGGAAACATGTGGCAATAGCTTATGAAAAGAAAAAGAATCCCAAAATGGAGGGCAGGCGGGGATCGAGGTATGGCAGGAGCTCGAAGCTACAAAAGAAAAACGCGCAAGGAAAGAGCAAGGGGATTCTGATGTTCATCGGAGGAAGTTTTGGAATCAAAAAACAAGGGAACAGAAGCTTCAATAAATATCTTGGAAGAAGCTACGCGCAGGCAGAGCTGGGAGAATTTGGAGGGATGCAGATCTTAAGCTGCTCGAGTCATGTGCTGATGAGTGGTTGAAAACTGCAGGATGGAATGAGCTCCAGGGGGCAATGAATCTTCGGCGTTGTCTTACAGACGCTCGCCAGCTTAAATCCTCGGAATTCAAACAAGAAGAAGTCCATTGACTTACTGGTCCGGTGATTGAGGGATAGTTTCTAACTTGTATCTTGTGTCATCACTCAATTGTCCTGCAAACCTTTGCTTCAGGTATCTTCTTTTCTGTTCAGCTTCTGCCTTCACAGTTTCTTCTGCAGCAGCGGTTTGAGATGTCTCATTAGCTTCTTGGAAGAGTAGGCTACCTAGCTGCTTTATATGTTTGGTCATCTACAAAGCTTTTGTCGTCACAATTTTCCCTGCAGGAGATCATTTCGGATGTCTTAATTCTTTCCGTAGTTGATTACATTGCAGTTGAGCGGTCTGCATTATTATAGACAGTGGCAGTTTGACTTCACTTGTAGATATAGTTTTGTTAAGTGCACATCATTTATTTAAATTTTCTTTGAGAAATATTCAAATTTTCAAATCTATGCCATAAAATATTTGATCGATACTATTAGGAGATTTAAATGTACTTTGGTGGAGATTTGTCTGCAAGAACGCAGTCTTTGTACTTCAGTGAATTGCTGTGTTTTATGGTTTGCTCTGACCTCGATGGGATAACTTTAGATGCATATGTACCGTCAGATGATTGGTTCTGCTTTTGGTCTAGGCAAAGCACAGACTTTGCTGATAACACAGAAAACATGTTATGCTATAATGATTATTATCTTAGCTTTTAACTTTCTGCCAATGCAGAAGGAAATGGACACTGTTGGTAGGCAGCCCAGTACAACATCCAACTGTGCAATTAATCTGTGATTATGGTGATAAATTTAAGATGCATGTTTTCTTGAATAGAGACTTACATTGAGAAATTCTCAATCGGCGGTAATCTGAAGAGAAAGAGCCATTGGAGAGAGATGCACAAGGACGAGGTTAAAAACATCATTTCAAGTGGCATTCAGGAGCTTCAGAATCTGTTGGTCGAGCTTGTCAAGCTTGCAACTGAAAATTTCGTGAAACAGCGTAGTAGTTACGCTTAGAACGTAATTATTGTTGATTGGACCTTCTATAGCAGAATATCCCGAGTAATAGGGAGATTAGTGGGCAGGTTCACGCCAGTAATGTGTGTGGTTAGAGAGATTCCTGCTGGCGATCACAAGAGTCAGCGAGAATCTTACCTTCATTTCTTCACCTTTGCGTGTCCCGTTTGATTCTGGCGCATACTAATCCAGTCAAGATTGGATATTTGAGGGTATTAGTTGCATTGCAAGCCTTTTGAAGACAATTGGCATTACCTGTTAAGTGCAAGCATTTCAGATAGCGGAGGAGAACAGTCTTAGAAAGCACGAAAAGCGTCTCTGGTATGCATGATGCCAAGGAAGCAGGTCGATGAGTTCATGACAGTTTTTTTGAGATGCTCTGAACACTTTCGTATGGTTTTTTAGAGTTCTGTCAATTTATGCTGTTGCTGCTAGTCCATCTCCGTTGACATACGTGCGCACATAGTTTAGCAGGTTTTTTTTCATCTATTCATAACAATTGACATAGATGTTAAAGTTTGAAGCCCAAGGGATGAGTACAAAGAGGTGTGTGATTTCACATGTAAACGTTTTATAAATGAAAAGTGAGTAATCCTCATTTGTTCAGGTAAGCAGACAGAAAAAGACAAACCCACACATAACAGGATGTATTTGTCTGAAATGTAGACCCTGGTTTGACAACCCTCTGACTTACAGATCTGAAAAATCTGAATGGCCTAATACTCTGTAGTGAAGTGGCTTCTCATTTGAATCCATGCTTCACCTTCAGATAGTTCCTTCCGTTCGTCATCAATAAAGTTAGTTGAACAAGGTGCTGTCCTTTTTTTTGCTACCGAACGCTGTTAAAAACATACGAAAGAG